>WEDG01006239.1:0-27361 GCA_017591395.1 Schistocephalus solidus | reverse complement strand
CGAGGTCACCGATTTGGAACGCAGTGCTAGCGGTGTTTCGTTCGAAGTGCTGTTTTTGGTGGATGAAGCCGTTTCCTAGGGTAACGCGTGCGGCATTGTGTGTGGATAATATGACCTCGCGGAGTTTTGTAGCGAAGGTTCGGGTGTGGTTTGGTCTGGTGACGGTAAGGGGTACCGGAGTTCAGCTGGTAGGCGAAGGTCACGGCCTGTCCAAAATTAATAGGGTATGAATCCGGTGGAGGAGTGGGTCATTCCGCGGTAAGCCAGGTAGCAAAATGGTAGGTGGACATCCCAGTCGTTTTGGTGGCCCTCCTTAGTAAACGCGAGTAGGATGTTTTGCATCATGACGTTGGTTCGTTCTCCCAGGCCATTGCCTTCAGGATGATAGGGGGTTGTGTGGGTTTTTTATATGTCTAACATTTTGCAAACCTCTCGCATCAGTTGAGACTCGAAATTACTTCCACAGTCTGAATGAAACAAAAGGGGTGAGCCCCAGTCACTGATCCATGAACGGTTGATGGCTTTTGCCACGGACGCTGCGCCTTGACGGAGGAGAGGTATGGCTTCTGTCAACTTTGTTAAATAGTCTTTCATCACGAGGATTTATTCGTGCCCATGGACTGAGATTGGCAGTTGTTCGATTATATCTAGGCCGACGCGTTTACAGGGGAAACCGAGGACCATGGGCTGTAACGGTGCGCGGAAGGATAGGGTGGGCGATTTAAAGAAGGTGCATGTTCGACACAACTGGCAAAAAAAGTGTGTTGACGAACGTAACTACGGCCACGAAAAATGGTTACGGGTGGCATTTTCAGTACGCCGTTGACCGCAATACCCCAACTGATTGAGGTCGTTTAGTACAGTCCCTATTTAACAACCAGGAACGACGGGGCGTAGATGATGAGAGGAGGGGTCGTGGAGGAACATGATTTAGTTTTGTAAGGTTAAGTACCGCCATTGGTGAAGTAGCAGTTGTGCCCTCAGACTTGTGCCTTTCATGTCTCGTTCGGTCGGTTTTGGTAGACCTTCGGTTAGATGGCGTTAAATGATAGTTGTGTCCGGATCGCTGCTCTGATTAATCGACCAGATGTGCCTTGTAGGTTCTGAGGTTGTGATAGCGTAAATACTCGTGGTCCTGGAGTCCGTTAAAATGTCGTCATTTTGCGGTAACCGTGAAAGCGCATCCGCTTTGCTATGCTTGTGCCCTGGGCGGAACTGGCAGTCAAAGTCGAAGTCCTGCAGGAATTCTTGCCAGCGTGCGAGTTGGTCTATGGGATCCTTAAATGAGTCCAACCACGGTAATGTTTGGTGGTCTGTGCACAGTGTAAAACGTTTGCCGATCAGTAGATGCTTAAACAGACGGAGGAATACTATAATAGCTTACAGCTCTCTGCGGAACGTGCAGTACCGGCGTTGTGTTTTTGTCAGGTTTTACTGGCAAAGCAAATTGGTTGTTCGATGTTTTCTGTATCGGCCTGTGACAGAACTGCACCAATGGCGTTCCCACTGGCATCTGTATCTAAAATGAGCTGGGGCGCGTCCTTGTCTACATTTGGGAGGATGAGTAATGCGGCGGAACATATAGCAGCTGGTTAATCGTTGAAGGCTTGAGCGCAGTCATCTGACCATACGAACGCTTTACCCTTATCTGTGAGTTTGTGGAGTGGGCTTGCAGTGTGGGTGCAGTTCCGTTTGAAACGCCTGTAGTACGATACTAGGCCTTGAAAGCTGCGTGGTTCTGCCTCGTTCGTTGGCGTTGGCCAGGTGCGTACCCGTTCCACGTGGTCAGGTAGGGGGCATATATATCCAAGAGCAATACAGTGTCCAAGGAAGTGTACTTCAGACCATAAGAAGAGACATTTTGTCGTTTTGAGATTGAGGCCTGCGTCCTGGAGGGCCTCAAGTACCTCTCGTAAGTTGTCATTTTGTTCCTGTGTGGAGCGTTCAAAAAAGATAATATCGTCTAAGTAGACGAGGCATTTATACGGAATAAGGGGCTAGAGTACACGGTACATGAGGCGTTGGAAGGTTGCAGCGGCGTTACAGAGTCCGGAGGGTAGGGTTTGGAATTCAAATAGCCCTTGAGGTACAGTTAAGGCAGTTTTGTGGTGGTCCCTGGGGTGGATCTCAACTTGCCAGTACCCAGATTTAAGGTCGAGTGTGGCAAACCAGGCGGCACTGCCAAGCGCTTCTAGGTTATCATCTTAACGTGGGAGTAAAAATGAATCACATATCGTCACGACGTTTAGTCGGCCATAGTGTATGCATAGACCTAGGGAACCGTTTTTCTTGGGTACTAAGGCTATAAGGGATGCCCAAGGGGATGAAGGAGTGTTAGATTATTTTAGCCTCTAACAACTCATCCAGAATATTTTTGACCTCGTAATGGTACCGTACTGGGATCCGTCATGGGGGTTGCCAGATCGGTTTGACTTCGCCGGTGTCGATTGTGTTCTGCAAATAATAATAATAATAAATTGTTTATTTAAGGCCCAGAGAGCCCCGTCATTTCAAACTTAGTATCGCGGTATAAATAAATACAAAGTGGATAATTGCTGCACTATGTGAGCAGCCATATTAACAGCAGAAATGAACAATATGGTAGGCATATCCGATTCAGAACGATTTGCCATTTTTAAAACAATCATTAACATAAACGGTGAACTAGAAAAGAAGCAGTAAAAAAAATCCTACGGTTTAATTGGAGGCGGAGTTCAGCGAGCCGCCAATTTAAAAAAAATAGGAGAAAAAAACTGCTTCACTAAAAAATTAATAGCTAAATGCATTAAGATAGTGCTGTGATGTTGCTGACAACGTATGAGGGTTCGGAACGCTCCTTGTCGTGTGAGAGATAATATAGCAGTCAGAGCTACTGTGTGTTACCACCATTGGAGGTGAGAGAGGACGAACTCATCATGGACACCAGGGTAAAAACGAAGAGAGGACAGTAGAGGTCATGAGATCATAATCGAGATGCGACCTTGCTGACTGCATAGTCCATCAATCAAAGAAGCAAAACTATCAGAACCCGCCTTGATCCTCAACTGAACCTGGAGACCATCGTCGGGGCTGCAAAAGCGGAGGAGAGTACCAAGGTTGTCAAGACTTGGCGATGCTTGTTTAAAAGGAGGGGAAAAAAAAGTAAATGCAAAGATTGACTCTGCAGAGGATGATGGACATATAATAAGAGACTAATATAATATCAAGGGAGCTGCCTCAAATACCAGGAGGACCCTTTTCGAAATCCAAAAACTGCGAGTTAGGGAAGGAAACAGACAATAAGGACTTTAGATCTTCCGAAGTTAAATGTTTGCGTAACTTTGTTTTGAAAATAGCTAATGTGGACGACAGCCTAATTTGCAGTGAAAGATTATTCCAGTCTATTCCAGATTATTCCGTCTGGATCAGAAGACTCAAAAACGGTCTCACTTTTCTATTCAAAATCACACACGACCAAGATATTTTCAGAATGAATTTACTAACAAATCAAAACGGTCCCCCAGACACTAGAAATTCAGAAAATATAATAAAAATTCCGAAATTCAAAAAGGCCCAACGATCCAACTTCTATTCTATAAGATACGCGACAATATGGAATACCCTGCCAAATTCTATTAGAAATAGTCGAACCATACGAGAATTTAAAATAAAAATCAAACAATATATGTTAAATAATAGCACACATCTATTTTTGAATAAGATAGGGCATTTATCAACTCAGTTCTTCAACATAGAATTCGGGCCGAAAGGGCTCTGACGCGGCAGTTACTGTTGGCGATAGCTTCTTCAATCCTGAGTTCTCCCGATGGGCTGTATTATCTGCACCTAGAAGTCAAGCTGAAAATCCAAAAGTACTTTGCGTGTGGTGATAGCCATTTCACTAGAACCGGATACTCAGGCCAGAATCTCCCACGATTAGTTATTTAATGTCCTTTTATAAACCACCTACGACGACCTGCAATGCACACAGAGATTAAGAATCTTATCATCTGGTTATGTGGTACACCCTCTGGTTATGGGCAAGCTATAAGTGGTGGTTAGTGACCTACAAGACTCATAAATACCTATCTTCTGGCTAGGCAAAAGGGCTCTCAATTTAATGATTTATATATCCATTATCTAAAAGCAGCTTTTTTTCTATCTTTAAAAGTATTTTAAAAAAATTATGATAACTTTACATTTAAAATGTTTTTGGATAGCGTCTTTATTTTTATGTATAATTTTATGATTAGTAAACAATTTGCTTTAAAAATAACTTGCAAAACTTATAATTTTTTATCTCTGTCTGTTAGTAGAATGTTTTTTTCCATTTTTAACATCATTTATGCTCTATGTTATTCGAATGCGCAATGAGCCGCACGTCTAGGTTTTGATATAGCTATATGAAACGAATGGTACTAGCTGTTTCATACAGCTAGATCAAACATAATCAACACTATGATATATAATACAAATATGAAGACTGTATGACTGCATTGAAAGTTTCTTACCGTTGAACTCTTCTTGCTCCTAATCTATTTTTACACCTTTTTAGCAATCAGTCAACTAAGTCTAATTATTCGGCAGACCCCACACCAGAATCGACTGCGCTCGCATCTGATTGGAAGTACCTATCCCTTCGAATCGACCGCAGACGTTTCTACCTCTGTCAAATGAATACCATCGAACGTCAATAACAGACTAGTCTTGACTCTAAACATTATTTCCCTGATACATTCATCTTCATTCTGTATAGTTGTTTTAACTTCATTTTTGCCATTTCTAAACCTTAGAAAACAGGTTTTTTTACTTAAAACAAACTCGTCATTTCAACACTGCTATTTAAGCAAAAAAACATACCAAAGCTTAAGTGTTTAATGAAAAGAGGAGTTTGTTTTAGGTTTTTTCCTGTGTTCAAAGGGTTTGACGGCGCCAAGCAGTGCCAAATCAATAAACCTATTTATTTACTTAGAGGCAAAAAACTGAGACCGGTTAGTTGTGGAGCTAAGGGGTGGTGAAATGATCATGGAGGAATTACGAGTGGCATAGAGTCGATCTACCGGAGTGAGAGCGTTAATTCGTGGGAGATTTGGGCTAGAGTTAACGCGAAACAGGAAGCAGAGACCAGCTTCGAGTCTTCTTACCCACAGAAATTTAATGTTTGCTAACTGGCATCTATCCGTATAAGAGATACTGGATCCAGGAAGACAAAATAGTCTTTGAGTAAAATCCCTCTGAACTTTTTCAATCTTACTGCGGTCAGAGGCGTTCATCAGCCCAAAGAGGGGACAGCAGTATTCTAGAATAGAAAGAACAAACATGCGGTACAGGTCTAACTTTATTTCCGGAAGGAAAAAATTATGCGATATAAAACCACATATCTCTGCAGCCTTTGCAGAAATTCGATCTGCATGAGGCGATAATGCTAGCTTGTTCGTGGAACTTAGACCTAAGTCTTTTATGGTTGATCGTTCTAAAAGTGTACCTTTTTAAAATACGAGGGGTCCAGGAAGCTTAGCGGGGCCAAAACACATAAAACTACTCTTGGATGAAGAAAACTCCATCTGCCAAGTACAGCTCCAACGTGAGAGCATAAGTAGATCAGTGTTGATTTTATCCACGCAAATATTGGCAGTGTCTTTAGAAAATGAATAAATGCACTTGAGATCGTCAGCGAAAACGAAATTTGGTGAATTTGTGAGTAAAGCTGAAATTTCGTTTATGTACTGAATAAAGAGAAGGGGACCTAGAACCGTGCCTGGAAAAACGCCACTCGTGATCGGTTGAGGCGACGAATAGCTATTACCTACTAAGACCATCTGGCTGCGGTTAGACAAGTAGGAACCAATGAAGTCGAGGAGAGGAGGCCGAATGCCGAGGGCTTCCAGTTTCACCAGAAGACGTTTGTGCGGTACCCTGTCAAAGGCTTTGCTCAGGTCAAAGTAGATCAAAACCACTGACTGCTGCTCATTACGAAGGGAAGTGACGAGGTAAAGAAAAGCTAAATGACACACTTCGCATGATCTCACAGGTAGAAAACCATATTGCGAGTCGCTTTAGAGCTTATTTTCTAAGTAAAAGTCAAGAATTTGATTAAAAATAATATTTTGAAGAAGTTTTGGTAGAGCCGGGGTTTTGTGAACGCCTCGATAATTATTTACGTCCGAAAGAATTCCCGACTTGAAGACAGGAAGAATAATAGATGTCTTCCATGAGTCAGGAAAGACTCCGTTTGAAAGATAAACTGAGAATACATGGCTAAGCAATCAGGGAAAGCTCGGCACTCTCTTAATAACTGAGTTTGGAATACCATCAGTCCCCGAAGAGTACGAGTTTTCAGACGCATTATTTGCTTACGAATTAGTTCTATGGAGAAATCAATGGTACTGATAACATTAAATGAGGATGCCTGAAACGTCGGAACCGGTTCAGATTCCATCGTAAGATGATTTACAAAGAATGCACTAAAAAATTCTGCCTTCTCAGAGTCTAAGAGAACGAATTTCTTAGTTTCATTAAGTAATGGAGGTATTTCATAACCTCGTTTGGAGCAGGATCGACGGCTGAAACAGTTGAGCAACAGATTTTGCAGAGTTTGGCTCACTGAGTGCGCATGATTCCCTCTGTCTGTCCCGTGCAAGCCGAATCTTAGAGGCTAATTCAAAAATCTCTGCAATCCTTAGATGTACAGATAATGAACTAGTATATTGATCTTTTAATTGCTTCCTCAATTTCTTTAGTCTTGGCAAAAGAAAGTGGGGACGGTGAATTCCGAAGTGTAGGGCTTGACAATGTTGATTGGCACAAATGCCAGGATGTTATTTTTAAACGACTGACATTAAGTCAGAAAGACTTGCTGCATAATTCATGGAGGAGATGCTGCCAATCCAATGAGTCCAAAAAGTTGTTAATTAAGCTCATATCTGCGAGGTCAAAATTATGATAGGTACGAACGGCGCTAGCCTTTTTCGATAGAGACAATTGGTAAGTAACAGTGAATTAATGTATGGTCACTTTGGAAGAGGCCCTGCTTAAAAATCAACGAAGAGGGGAGCAATGTCATTTGTGAAAATCAGATCTAAAAATATGCTTGTCTCTCGTTGAAGAACGGACAAGCTGTGACCAATTAGAGAAATTAATGGTATCTAGGAAAGGCTGAAATCTGGGTGGACAAAAGTTTGAAATCCAGTCAATTTCTGAAAAATTAAAATCAACAGCGATTATTTTAATTTTAAAATTGGACTCCGGTGTTTACGGCCGATTTTGTCCATTGACCATGGGAAGAGTCCGGCAAAAGAGGTGAGTAGTTTCCTCAGCTGGGAATGTGCTACGGTGCCTACTGAGAGGGGAAGGGGAGGATATCAACTAAAGGTGTGGGGTTTTAGAGTGTCTACTGACAGAACAGCCTTATATACGAGGTTGGGTCGTCGGAAGAGGTTGCCGGGTCGGTCAGGGTGGTGTGAGGGGCAAATTTTAAACGTTTATCGCGGGCGTTGACAATACAATCATGGGTCGTGAGGAAGTCTTATCCAAAAATGAGGGGCCACGATCTGCTTTGTGTCACTAAGAAGTCATGAGTTACATAGGAATCGTTGACAACCACTTGTAACGAAATAGTTCCAGAAATAGGTATCGAAATGCCATTTGCGACTCGGAGATGCTAGGGTGAAACAATGGTTCTATTTAACTAAGTAAATGCTGTGGGAGGTTAAGGGATTCACCAGGGATACTTTAGATCCAGTATCGACAAGAGCGTGGACCATGTGGTTGTCTAGGAGCAGTGGAACGGTAAATGAGTATAGTTAACAAACGAGGACTTTCAAGGAGAGTTGTGCTCGCAGTGACGCGCGTGGGGTCCGTACGCCACGTAATATGGGCACTCTTGGTTGTGGTAGGGAAACCGCATCGGGAGCGTCGTTCTCTTGGTAGGTGGTCGGGTATCCGGGAGTTGCGTGGACGAAGAAGGGGGAAGGATATAGCTTTTGTCCCTTAGAGCGGGTTTGCAGGGTTTTGGAATGTTGTCTTGGATTAAGCGACTGTCATACCACCAGCAGATGGGTAGTGCAGTTGCCAGATTTGTAGGCGGGTTAAGGGTGAAGTGATTCAAGACTGCACGATCTTGGAGACCAGATATTAAGACGTCGAGGACTAGTTCATCGTGATCGGTTGGGGTTAAGTTAGGAAAGGCGCAAAATGCCAGCTGTATTAACTCGGTGGCAAACTCGTCAGCGGGTTGTTGCGTTTGGTGGAGGGTGTACAGTCGTTCGCCGGCAATCAAGGGTGAACTCTGGTTATCGAATAATGAGAGCAGTATGTCCTGGGCTGTGTGGAAAGGCGTGAGGTGAGAAATTTCGAAAGTTATCGCCAAATTACGGGTGATGGTGGGAGGAAACGTAAAATATATCGCGTGTGGTCGGCAGGGGCAAGGTCAACAAGAAAAAAAACAGCTCAACCAAACAGTCACGGATGTTGCATTCAGCATCGTAGGGTTCTAGGGCGAGGAGGGGATCTGCTCGGGATGCTCTGGGTTGAGAGGGATGGTCGAGGTGGGGAAGTGGTTTTTGTGAAATATCTGGGGGGAGAAAGGTCCGGCTATCGCTGCCACCATTGTAGGGTCCGGCCGATTCGGCGATAAGGAGGAAGCTAACATATATAGCCGCGGATATAAATCAGTATCCTTCTTCACGGGGGTATCTCTTGATGTTGCGTCTTCTGAAGAATTCGTCATTCCGATATAATATCATGAATATGAGATAAACGAGGCAATCGATAAAGTAGTTAATATTTATGTGAAGAAGGTTTATATGATAAGTACAATATACGTGTAGCGATACGAATATCAATTCAATGAATGTTAGAATAATGGAAAACAGAGACAGCATATGTACGACTCTGATATAGGGGATGTGTTACGATTAAAATGAAAAGAGGGACGATGGATGGAAAATTACTTATCGTAGAGGCGGCGGCGTGTCCGATACACTTGCGCGTGCGCTGTTATGTCCCGTCTAAAAAACGGAAGAAGCCCCGGTTAAAACAATAAATAAAATGTATAATTAAGGCCCAGAATGCCCCATCATTACAAACTTAGTATCGTGGTTTAAAAAAATACAAAGTGGATAATTGATACACTATGTGAGCATCCATATAAACAGCAGAAATGAGTTGTATGATAAGCATATCCGACTCAGAACGATTTGCCATTTTTAAAACAAAAATGTACAATGGCATATACGGTGAAATGGAAAAGAAGCAGGTAAAAATCTCCTACGGTTAATTCGGAGGCGGAGTTCAGTGATCCACCAATTTAAAAAAAACTAGGAGAAACAAATGTCTTCACTAAAAAATTAATAGCTAGATGCAATGGAATATAATTGTGATGTTGCTGACAGCGTATGAAAGTTCGGAACGCTCCTTGTTACGTAAGAGATAATATAGCAGTCAGAGCTACGGGTTATAACCATCAGGGAGGTGAGAGAGGAGGAAATCATCGTGAACAACAGGGTCAAAACGAAGAGGGCACAGTAGAGGTCACGAGATCATCATCGAGATGCGACCTTGCTGACTGTATAGTCCATCACCAAAGAGGTGAAACCGTTAGAACCCGCCTTGATCATCAACCGAATCTGGAGACCATCGTCAGGGTTGCAAAATCGGAGGAAAGTATCAAGTTTGTCAAGATTTGGCGATGCTAGTTTAAAAGGAGAGGACGAAAAAGTGAATGCAAAGATTGAATCTGAAGATGATGAGGGAAATATTTTTAGAGACCAATATAATATCAAGGGAGCTGCCTCAAATACCAGGAGGACCCTTTTCAAAATCCAAAAGTTGCGAATTTGGGAAGGAAACAGATAATAAGGACTTTCTATCTTCCGAAGTTAAATGTTTGCGTAATTTCGTTTTGAAGATAGCTAATGTAGACAATAACCTAATTTGCAGTGGAAGATTATTCCATATGAAAGCATATTTGGAGCAAAAACTGAGAACAGTTAGTTGTGGGGCTAAGGGGTGGTGAAATGATCATATATGAAGACTGTATGACTGCATTGAAAGTTTCTTACTGTTGAACTCTTCTTGCTCCTAATCTATTTTCACCTTTTTAGCAATCAGTCAACTAAGTCTAATTATTCGGCAGACCCCACACCAGAATCGACTGCGCTCGCATCTGATTGGAAGTACCTATCCCTTCGAATCGACCGCAGACGTTTCTACCTCATGCCTGGAGCTCCACATGGCTAATGGAGTTCTCACCTACTAAGTGTCGCTACATGAGTTTTGGGCCTGTAAGGCTGCCGCAACCTCTTATCTTTGAAGGTTGCCATATGATTGAATGTTCCTCCATCAAGGACTTGGGCTAAAGCTACACCAATAAATTAGATCTTTCGCCTCATGCCGATAGAATTACGGCCAAAGCTGCTCAGATTTGCGGCTTTATTTCTTATAATTTCTACCTTCCTGAAATTAAATTAAGACTTTATCGTATGTTAGTACTTCCCATTCTTGAATTTTGCTGTCCTTTCTTCGGTTTGATGAACGAATCTAGCCGTTCAAAAATTGAAAAATGTTCAAAGAAATTTCACAAAAACTCCTATATCCGTCTCTTTTAACTACTTCCTACTCAACAAGATGCCAGCTAACGAAGCTAAAATTTCTTTGGGTCAGGAGACTTGAAGCAGGCTTTTGTCTCCTTTTTTTCGACTTAATAATAGTTCAACTCTCCCAAAGCTTTCTGTCATTACTCCCCGTTCGTCTTCCTTATAACCCTAAGAAATTCTGAACTAATTATACCTCCCCTGCATCCTCCACGTGTAAACGCTCTCTCTTCTTTGCTTCTAGGTATAGTTTTCTTTGGAATAACTTGCCAATTGAAATAAGGTCGTTAACTAGTCTATCTGCATTCAAGCGAAGACTGAACATTTATCTTAACACTTATTCTATTAACCTTTTATTTTCCTCGTCATTTCGCAGTAGCTTTCCCCATGACCCGGAGAAAGGACCATCGGGAATTTGAGTAAATCTCTTGAAACTATATTTACGCTACCTGGAGACGCCCATGAACTATAATAATAGGTTTATTGATTTGGCACTGCTTGGCGCCGTCAAATCCTTAGAACACAGGAAAAAACCTAAAACAAACTCCTCTTTTCATTAAACACTTAAGCTTTGGTTTGTTTGTTTTGCTTAAATAGCAGTGTTGAAATGACGAGTTTGTTTTTAAAGTAAAAACCTGTTTTTCCAAGGTTTAGAAATAGCAAAAATGAAGTTAAAACAGCTATACAGAATGAAGATGAATGTATCAGGGAAATAATGTTTAGAGTCAAGACTAGTCTGTTATTGACGGTCGAGGTATTCATTTGACAGAGGTAGAAACGTCTGCGGTCGATTCGAAGGGATAGGTACTTCCAATCAGATGCGAGCGCAGTCGATTCAGTGATGAAGTCTGCCGAATAATTAGACTTAGTTGACTGATTGCTAAAAGGTGAAAAATAGATTAGGAGCAAGAAGAGTTCAACGGTAAGAAACTTTCAATGCAGTCATACAGTCTTCATATTCGTATTATATATCATAGTGTTGATTATGTTTGATCTAGCTGTATGAAACAGCTAGTACCATTCGTTTCATAAAGCTATATCAAAACCTAGACGTGCGGCTCCTTGCACATTCGAATAACATAGAGCATAAATGATGTTAAAAATGGAAAAAAACATACTACTAACAGACAGAGATTAAAAATTATAAGTTTTTGCAAGTTATTTTTAGCAAATTGTTAACTAATCATAAAAATTATACATAAAAATAAAGACGCTATCCAAAAACATTTAAAAATGTAAAGTTATCATAATTTTTAAAAATAGTTTTAAAGATGAAAAAAAGCTGCTTTTAGATAATGGATATATAAATCATTAAATTGAGAGCCCTTGTGCCTAGCCAGAAGATAAGTATTTATGAGTCTTGTAGGTCACTAACCACCACTTTTAGCTTGCCCATAACCAGAGGGTGTAACACATAACCAGATGATAAGATTCTTAATCTCTGTATTGCATTGCAGGTCGTCGTAGGTGGTTTATAAAAGGAGATTCTGGCCTGAGTATCCGGTTCAAGTGAATGGCTATCACCGCACGCAAAAGCACGTTTTGGATTTTCAGCTTGACTTCTAGGTGCAGATAATACAGCTCATCGGGAGAACTCAGGATTGAAGCAGCTATCGCCAACAGTAACTGCCGCGTCAGAGCCCTTTCGGCCCGAATTCTATGTTGAAGAACTGAGTTGAAAAAAATGCCCTATCTTATTCAAAATAGATGTGTGCTATTATTTAGCATATATTGTTTTGATTTTTTTATTTTTAAATTCTCGTATGGTTCGACTATTTCTAATAGAATTTGGCAGGGCATTCCATATTGTCGCGTATCTTATGGAATAGAAGTTGGATCGTTGGGCCTTTTTGAATTTCGGAATTTTTATAATATTTTCTCCTTATATCACCCGTCCTCCAAACGATGACGTTATTCGGACGTACAAATTCGGTGGTCCACAGTCTTAAATGCTGCGGTTTCTTTGGATACTAACCATCATCAGAATTCAATTCTGGATCCTATGATGCTGAGGACTTAAGTTCATTGACGCATTTTCGTGAGGTTCTGTTTCCTACGCCTAAGTGATCAAGAACGAATCACCTCGACGTTTCATTATCTCATTCTGAAATGCTACTGCAGTATTACCCTATTCTACCACCTGACTATTTTTTCCTAAGCAGTTTTTTTCTCCTACCTTCTATTCGAAAATGAAGGCCTATTGAACTCTGCCTCCATTTTCATGGCAGGAGTTTTTGTTCACTGCCTATTTTTTCTAGTTCACCATTAATTTTAAAACATTGCTAACTGTTGACATAGCAGGACAATTAATGAATTTGTACATTTTATCTGCACACATTGTCATAACTTTATTTCGTTACTAATGTTTGCTTAGACAGTACCTTCCCGGTGCTAACCAAATATAAATTCTAAATTCTAAATGAATACCCTCGAACGTCAATAACAGACTAGTCTTGACTCTAAACATTATTTCCCTGATACATTCATCTTCATTCTGTATAGTTGTTTTAACTTCATTTTTGCTATTTCTAAACCTTAGAAAACAGGTTTTTACTTAAAAACAAACTCGTCATTTCAACACTGCTATTTTAGCAAACAAACATACCAAAGCTTAAGTGTTTAATGAAAAGAGGAGTTTGTTTTAGGTTTTTTCCTGTGTTCTAAGGGTTTGACGGTGCCAAGCAGTGCCAAATCAATAAACCTATTTATTTATAGAGTAGTTCGGGTTCGATACAGGAGTGATAGAATGTCGTTGCAGATGCCAGTGCCCCCTTCCACTCTCAAATGCTGACATCCGTCCCATGGGTATCGTCGCCACATATCGTATCGCTGTCTACCGCTCAATGTCAGCATCCTTTTGTCCCAACCCTGCAGTCACTCACAGCGTTGCACTCCCCACCGGTTATCAAATGGACATTAAAAAATTTCCCCCCACTCCATACGGGACATATCTACATGTAACGCTCCATTCCTTGTTTTATATTGTACCCATTGATACATATATATCCTTATTAGTAGAGTTAATTTCCTACCCTTTTGTCGTTTCTTCTAATGACCGTTGCGTTTAAGTAATCGGTATGGTGCTTAGATACCCTGCTCAGTACGCGCACCAACTAATAACGACTAAATTTGCGTTACTTGCCCGTGTGTGCCAACCTCGAGGTCTTCCAATAAGTCACCTCTCATTCACCATCCATCGTAACGTTTCAATCAAAACTGTACTCAGCATATCTAGCTTCGCATATAAAATATTTCCTCTTACCATTTCAATATTACGATTATGGTATTTAGAATTTAGAATTTATATTTGGTTAGCACCGGCAAGGCACTGTCTAAGCAAACATTAGTAACGAAATAAAGTAATGACAATGTGTGCAGATAAAATGTACAAATACATAACTTGACCTGCTATGTCAACAATTAGCGATGTTTTAAAATTAATGGTGAACTAGAAAAAAAAGCAGTGAAAAAAAACTCCTTCCATAAAAATGGAGGCCGAGTTCAATAAGCCTTCTTGTTTTCAATAGAAGGTAGGAGAAAAAAACTGCTTAAGAAAAAATGGTCTGGTAGTAGAGTAGGGTAATACGGTAGTAGCATTTCAGAATGAGATAATGAAACGTTGAGGTGATTCGTTCTTGATCACTTAGGCGTATGAAACAAAATCTCACGAAAATGAGTCAATGAACTTAAGTCCTCAGTATCTTAGGATCCAGAATTGAATTCTGATGATGGTTAGTAAACAAAGAAACGGTAGCATTTTAGACTGTGTACCACCGACTGTGTACGTCCGAATAACGTCATCGTTTAGATGACCAGTGATATAAGGAGACATCATAGTTCATTGGCAAGTCGAGGTAGCGAAAATATAGTTTCAAGAGAGTCACTTAAATTCCCGATGGTCCTTTCTCCAAGTTATGGGGAAATATACTGGGAAAAGATGAGGAAAATAAAAGGTTAATAGAATCAGTGTTAAGATAAATGTGCAGTCTTCGCTTGAATGCAGATAGACTAGTTAACGACCTTATTTCAATTGGCAAGTTATTTCAAAGAAAACTTTACCTAGAAGCAAAGAAGAGAGAGCGTTTACACGTGGAGGATGCAGGGGGAGGTATAATTAGTGCAGAATTTCTTAGGTTATAAGGAAGACTAACGGGGGTAATGACAGACAGCTTAGGGGAGAGTTGAACTATTATTAAGACGAAAAAGGAGACAAAAGCCTGCTTCAAGTCTCCTGACCCAAAGAAATTTTAGATTCATAAGCATGGCATCTTGTTGAGTAGGAAGTAGTTGAAAGAGTCGGAAATAGGAGTTTTTTGTGAAATGTCTTTGGACATTTTCAATTTTTGAACGGATAGATTCGTTCATTAAACCGAAGAAAAGACAGCAAAATTCAAGAATGGGAAGTACAAACATACGATAAAGTCTTTATTTAATTTCAGGAAGGTAGAAATTATAAGAAATAAAGCCGCAAATCTGAGCAGCTTTGGCCGTAATTCTATCGGCATGAGGCGAAAGATCTAATTTTATGGTGACGCTTAAGCCCAAGTCCTTGATGGAAGAACATTCAATCATAGGGCAACCTTCAAAAATAAGAGGTTGCGGCAGCCTTACAGGCCCACAACTCATGTAGTGACACTTAGAAGGTGAGAACTCCATTAGCCATGTGGAGCTCCAGTCCCAAAGAGCATCTAAGTCTGAATGAATTTGTTCTAGGCACCGTTTGGTCGTAGAGTTAGAGAAGAAATACACGCATTTGAGGTCATTACCATAAATAAAAGATTGAGAATGTTTAACTATCGATGAAATATCATTTATATACAGGAAGAACAACAAAGGACCTAATACGGTACCTTGAAGAATACCACTTACAATCCGGGTAGCACTTGAGAATGAGGACCCTACTAAAACTTTTTGCTTTCGATCATTTATGTATGATCTAATAAAGTCAGTACGGGGACTACGAAATCCTATAGCTTCTAGTTTAGCTAGAAGTCGTTTATGAGGCACGTTCTCGAATGCCTTACTAAGATCAAAATAGATAACTACCACAGAGAGATGATCATTACGAAGCGAGGTTAGTAGATTTAGAAAATTCATGTGGCAGGTTTCACAAGAGCGGTCCGGTAAGAAGCCGTGTTGGGAAAAGTTGATAATTTGATTGCTCATGCAAAAATCCGTGATTTTTTTGCAATTAGTTTTTCGAAAAGTTAAGCAAGGGAGGGCGTTTTATGGACACCGCGATAGGTTTGAATGTCCGAGCGGGAACCAGATTTACAAACTGGTATTATAATAGAAGTTTTCCAGTAATCAGGGAAGAAACCATTTTCGAGAAATACTGAGAATAACTTGCTTAGTAAAGGTGGAAAATCCCTTAACTGTTTAATAAGTGAGTTTGGAATGTTATCAGTTCCAACCGAGTGTAATTTTTTAAGGTGAGCTATTTCCTTTTGAATACATGAAGGCGAGAAATTAGTGGTTGTTAGAAGCGAATTTTAAAGCAGAGGAATTGTAGGAGTGGGGCTAGTTCCGGTGGTAAAGTGGTTGGCAAAAGACGAATTTAACAACTCTGCTTTGCCCAAATCGTCTTACAATTTTTTTGTTACAGTCGAGTAAGGGCGGAGTTACATTTAGACGCTAAGCCGATGACCGAACATGGAAATTATGAGCAACAGGTTTAGATGAGGTAAAGGTCAAGATCAAGGCACGCAGGTCGATTTTCAAAAGCTAAGTGAAATCTAAAAAGTGAACGTTTTTTTATCCGTTTATACTGTCGTTATTGGCTTAATTGCAGATAAAAGTTTTGCATTTTTAGCCCTTAATCGTATATAATTATCTGTGGTCTTTGTTTCTTAAATTTTAACGTTGGGAAGCGTGTGGTCCAAAGACTGCGTTCCAGAAGGACCAGTGAGGAGGCTGATTACTACCAATACATTCGTAATGGGCAGCCCCTTTCAATTGCTGAGGAACAGAAGGACCTCGGTGTTCTAATAAACTCCTCACTTATACCATCTTCACAGTGTTTCAAGGCAGCTAAACGTGCTACACAGGTCTTATTTGCGCTCAGACGGGGATTTGTGCAGATTGATAAGAAACTCTTCCAAAAAAACCTACGAGTTCTTTGTTCGATCTCACTTGGAATATGCCATCCAGGCCTGGCGTCCGTGGTTTAAGAAGGATTATCTACAGCTGGAACGAGTGCAGGAGAGGGCTACGAAGATGGTCAAGAATCTTAGTCCTCTGCCTTACGAAGCCAGACTGGTTGAACTTGATTTGTTTCCTCTAAATTACAGGCAACTACGCGGTGACCTCATCCAAACCTACCGGATTGTCAGAGGCCGCGATTGTGCCCTAGAATTTGCTGACTTCTTCGAATTGGCTGGGACGGAACATCTGCGGGGTCATCCCTTTGAACTGCAGAGGAAGTTTGTCTACACGTAAGTTTGTCGGAACGCCTTTTCGCAGAGGGTTGTTGGAGCATGGAACGGACTCCCTGACGAGGTGGTCCTTTCAGAAACTGTTGACACATTTAAATTCAAACTAGATACTCATTTTCTAGAAACTATTGTCAATATAATGAAGATTGTGTAAACAGTCGCAGGTTGCGCCTGGCCCACACATATTGATGACCCTACATTTTCATTTGTCAAATATATCACTGTAAACGTTTGTACTATTGACATTTTTGCATGTGAATAGGGAGCTCAAGGGTTAAAGCCTACTTCCCTCAATAAAGTGACTTAAAGTGACTTAATAGGGTGAACTATACAGTGTCATATTATTCACCTGACATTCACTCATTTCTCGTTCTCAACTTTGAACGGATTTATTTGTTTCCTGCTATCTTTATTGGCTAAATTGCTGATAAAGTTTAGAATTTCTAGTCTTTAGACAACTACAACTTGCTATTCCTATAAATCCTCGTAGAAAACGTAGAATTATAAAGAGCTAAGATAGAATTAAGTTGAAATTTCATAAATTTATTATAACCTGCATATCCTGCGTAGATCGTACTCTTATTTTCGACGAAAGATGAAACCAACAAGCTCAATTCGTCGTAAACTACATGCCTCAGGACCAAAACGATGCTTGAATACCCCTAGCAGTTTCAACATTGACTCAAATGTACAACCCATAGTTAAAGCTAAACAGCTAGATCTGACCGCTTTACAGAACTGCAACGACTTCATTATGAAGTTTGGATCCATTTTGTCTATACTCGGCAATCTGTTCGATGGTAACATATCTGATGTTCACTCTCAGGATTGCAGGCGTCTCGATACGCTTGTTCACTTGGTCGCCAGCGAGGCTTTTGATAGACAGAAACCGCAATCACAATTTTCTCCTAAAAACGCTCCCATACACAGACGCCCAGTTGACGTTGCTATGAACTTTTTGTACTCGGGTGGTTTCAACTACAAAATAGTGGAAGCAAAACGCCTCTCTTCGCGTAGCAAGAATCCTCCTTTACTAGTTAAATTGTTGTCAGCAGTTGAGGTTGACTCAATCTTTGCTGAACGAGGTCACACTTCTCGCTATTTCGAAATGACAAAATGTTTCCTTTGTCGAGATCTTACACCAATGGAGCGAAGAAATGGGTCCTTCTTATCATCAATTTCTCAACCTAATATTCATAAGTCTGGTCGTATTTCCACTAAGGTCAATACAACTGCTAATTCATCTTCTCAGGTGTCTAGTTCGGTCAGCCCCTCCACTCAACCTTCTACTTCGTCTCCCTCGTGGCCGAATACTGCAATTTCCGGTGCTTTCAGCCCGCCTGTAATGTCTGCGACCCCATCTAAAGCATTTATACCGTCTAACCCGTCTAAAACACAAAGACTGCCAGTTTCCCTTCTTAAACGCAATTCTCCAGGCCTCTCCGGGAAATTTCCCGAGCCAAATCGCATAAATAAATACAAAATCCGCAATCATCCAAATTAAACTTATTTAACCCTCCACAAGCTAGCTCGTCCCATAGCCCCACGGGTCATCTTATACCCTCAATTATATAACCAAAGGCAGGTTTTTCGAAGGACGTAAATCTAACCCAGACCCAAAAGCAAGATAGCGCTGGTATCAGTTATCGCATACTACCCTCTCCAAAACTAAGAAAGCCTCTCCAACAGGCAAATAACCCTAATCATGCAAACCAATATACAAAACCTGACTTTCCAGCATTTAATTCTTATAGCTGCTTGCCATCTCCCATCAGCCCCTATATTCCATCTAACTTTCCGTCATTCCGTTTTAACTATCAACAGACATATCCCGGTCGTAACCCCTATGGTGGTTCGATACCGGAAAGTTTTATTCCTACATCTTTCAGATATCCCTCTCAGCCTTTTGGTAATGACGTTCTATAGACCAATCGTTATGGCGCAGTTGGCAATTACCCTCCAAGCCACAATAACTTCCAACTTAATAACCCACCTCCAAATTTTTTTAATTAATAACGATTACCCTAGTTTGGATACTCGCTCTACCCTAGATGTCATATTACATAATGCTAGATCTGTTATAAATAAGATGGCCCAACTTAGAGCCATTGCTTTCGAGTTAATGCCTGATGTTTTATGTGTAACTGAATCTTGGACCAATCCCTAAATTCCAGACTCTTTGCTTGTAATAGACCAATACGATCTCTACCGTCAAAACCGCACTAGTAAGCGTGGTGGTGGTAGTCTTCTCTATATTAAAGCTTCATTTAAGCACTTCCCATTTGATCTATACGTCACGTCATTCTCTGGTGATTACTGCTTCGCATCCATTATCCTGTCGCCCTGGCAAAAGGCTATTCTCGGATGTATTTACTACCCGCCTAATTCATCATCCGATGATGATGTGAAACTTTGTGAAATTTTTAAATTGATTTCGAAGTCCAATTTTAACATTAAAATAATCGCTGATGACTTTAATTTTCCTGAAATTGACTGGATTTCAAAATCTTGTCCACCAAGATTTTAGCCTTTCCTCGATACCATTAAATTTTCTAATTGGGGACAGCTTGTCCGTTCTTCAACGAGAGACAAGCATATTTTAGACCTGATTTTCACAAATGACATTGCTCCCCTCCTCGTTGATTTTAAGCAGGGCCTCTTCCAAAGTGACCATACATTAATTCATTGTTGCTTACCAATTGTCTCATCGAAAAAGGCTAGCGCCGTTCGTACCTATCATAATTTTGACCTCGCAGATATGAGCTTAATTAAAAACTTTTTGGACTCATTGGATTGACAGCATCTCTCCTCCATGAATGATACAGCAAGTCTTTCTGACTTAATATCAGTCGTTTAAAATAACATCCTGGCATTTGTGCCAATCAACATTGTCAAGCCCTACACTTCGGAATCCACCGTCCCCCACTTTCTTTTGCCAAGACTAAAGAAATTGAGGAAGCAATTAAAAGATCAATATACTAGTTCATTATCTGTACATCTAAGGATTGCAGAGATTTTTGAATAAGCCTCTAAGATTCGGCTTGCACGGGACAGACAGAGGGAAGCATGCGCACTCAGCGAGCCAAACTCTGCAAAATCTGTTGCTCAACTGTTCCGCCGTCGATCCTGCTCTAAACGAGGTTATGAAATACCTCCATTACTTAATGAAACTAAGAAATTCGTTCTCTTAGACTCTGAGAAGGCAGAATTGTTTAGTGCATTCTTTGCAAATCATCTTACGATGGAATCTGAACCGGTTCCGACGTTTCAGTCATCCTCATTTAATGTTATCAGTACCATTTATTTCTCCATAGAACTAATTCGTAAGCGAATAATGCGTCTGAAAAACTCGCAATCTTCGGGGACTGACGGTATTCCAAACTCAGTTATTAAGAGAGTGCCGAGCTTTCCCCGATTGCTTAGCCATGTATTCTCAGTTTATATTGTAAACGGATTCTTTCCTGACTCATTGAAGACATCTATTATTCTTCCTGTCTTCAAGTGGGGATCTCTTTCGGACGTAAATAATTATCGAGGTGTTCACAAAACCCCGGCTCTACCAAAACTTCTTCAAAATATTATTTTTAATCCAATTCTCGACTTTTGCTTAGAAAATAAGCTCTTAAGCGACTCGCAATATGGTTTTCTACCTGGGAGATCATGCGAAGTGTGTCATTTAGCTTTTCTTAACCTCGTCACTTCCCTTCGTAATGAGCAGCAGTCAGCGGTTTTGATCTACTTTGACCTGAGCAAAGCCTTTGACAAGGTACCGCACAGACGTCTTCTGGTGAAACTGGAAGCCCTCGGCATTCGGCCTCCTCTCCTTGACTTCATTGGTTCCTACTTGTCTAACCGCAGCAAGATGGTCTTAGTAGGTAATAGCTATTCGACGCCTCAACCGATCACGAGTGGCGTTTTTCCAGGCACGGTTCTAGGTCCCCTTCTCTTTATTCAGTACATAAACGAAATTTCAGCTTTACTCACAAATTCACCAAATTTCGTTTTCGCTGACGATCTCAAGTGCATTTATTCATTTTCTAAAGATGATTTGAAGAGAACGCACTAAACAGTTCTGCCTTGACAGAGTCTTCCAGAACGAAGTTCTTGTCTTCATTTATTAATGGAGGAATTTCATAACCTCGTTTAGAAGAGGATCGACGGCGGAACAGTTAAGCAACAGATTTTGCAGATTTCGGCTTACTGAGTGCGCAAGATTCCCTCTGTCTGTCACGTGCAAGACGAATCTTAGAGGCTAATTCAAAAATCTCAGCGATCCTTAGATGTACAGATAATGAACTGGTATATTGATCTTTCAACTGCTTCTTCAATTTCTTTAGTCGTGGCAAAAGAAAGTGAGGAACGGAGGATTCCGAGACGTAGGGCTTTGACTATTTTGGTTGGCACAAGCTCCAGGATTTTATTTGAAACGACTGACACGAAGTCACAAAGACTTGCTGCGTCGTTCATGGAGGAGGGATTCTGCCAGTCCAATGAGTCCAAAAAATTACTAATTAAGCTCATATCTGCGAGGTCAAAAGCATGATAGGTATGAACGGCACTTACCGTTTTTCGATGAAACAATCGGAAGGCAACAGTCACTTTGGAAGAGGCCCTGCTTAAAATCAACGAGGAGGGGAGCAATGTCATTTGTGAAAATCAGGTCTAAAATATGCTTGTCTCTCGTTGAAGAACGGACAAGCTGTCCCCAATTAGAAAATTTAATGGTATCGAGGAAAGGCTAAAATCTTGGTGGACAAGATTTTGAAATCCAGTCAATTTCAGGAAAATTAAAGTCATCAGCGATTATTTTAATGTTAAAATTGGACTTCGAAATCAATTTAAAAATTTCACAAAGTTTCACATCATCATTGGATGATGAATTAGGTGGGTAGTAAATACATCCGAGAATCGCCTTTTGCCGGGGCGACAGGATAATGGATGCGAAGCAGTAATTACCAGAGAATGACGTAACATCTAGATCAAACGGGAAATTCTTAAATGAAGCTTTAATATAGAGAAGACAACCACCACCACGCTTACTAATGCGGTCTTGATGGTAGAGATCGTGCTGGTCTATGACAAGCAAAGAGTCGGAAATTAAGGGATGGGTCCAAGATTCAGTGTCACATAAAACATCGGGCAGTAAGTCGAAAGCGATGGCTCTCAGTTGCGCCATCTTATTTAAAACAGATCTAGCATTAAGTAATATGACATCTAGCGTAGTTCGAGTATCCAAACTAGGGTTATCTTTTCTTATAAAAAAGGAAGACTTGGTGGTGGGGAAGTAAACTGTAGAGAGGTAGGTGCTGACGGAAAGTAAAATGGCTGCTGTCTACAATTAGCTAAGCTGTTACTGCTAACTAAATTAGGATTATTGTAGAGAAACATATTTGGGTGGTATCCATTGAGAGGAAAGTTTTTTTCTGCGTAAGCGAAAATAGGAGGCCTTAAAATAGGATTTTGAGGAATACTGGAATAATATTGTTTTGGAAAACTGGTAACGTAAGGGGTAGGGTTAAATAATGGGGCAGCCTCAAAAGTTGATTGATTATGATAGTTGCTAAGGATATTTTGGGTATGTATGGTAGATGCTGGAGGGTACGGAGGTTTCCCAACTTTAATTACGTTTTTCTTTTTGGAACTTAAGTTAGGAGCATACTTTGACTTGCCCAGGTTTTTGATAAGTTTATTAGATTGGACAGCTGAGACCGGAGTGGATAGCGTGGAATGGGAACGAGGTGGACTTGACCCAGTTTTGTTGACTAAGTCAACAGTAGGAATACAAGGAAAACTACGTTGAAACGGAGAAGCAGTCGGTCTTGGCACTTAAGACGGAGTTACTGACATTAAAGGTGGGCTAACGACATGGCTGATAGCTACTGCGTTTGAAATTCCTATTCGCGAGGAGAAGGCGTTAATGGATTCGTTGAAAGAAGACTGATAGTTGAAGTTAAGGAGGTTTTTGAACCGGGCACTGTAGGAGATTGCTGTATCGTCTCGTTATGGTTTGCATAGCCATGACCAGACTTATGGATAATGGATTGAGAGGCCGTAGACCTATGCAAGAGGAGAGACACATTCCTTCGCTCCATCGGTGTAAGATCCCGACAAAGGAAACATTTTGCATCTTCTAGATAACGAGAAATGCGACCTCGTTGTGCAAAAATGGAGTCCACCTCGATTGGTGAAAAAAGGGTGACTAATATAGGTGGATTTTTGCTACGTGAGGAGAGGCGTTTGGCTTCCGCTATTCTGTAGTTGAAACCGCACGAGTACAGGAAGTTTACGGCAACGTCAATGGGTCATCTGTCCCATGAAACATTTTTTAAAAGAAAAATTATAATTTCGTTTCTGTCGGTCTGATGTTTCACTGGCAACCAAATGGACGAGAGAATCCAGACGCTGACATTCCTGAGAGGGAAGAGCAGAGATGTCACCGTCGAATAAGTTCCCCAGTATAGAGAGAACTGATCCAATTTTTAACATAAAATCATTACAATTATGTAAAGCACAGAGATCAAGCTGCTTAGCTTTAACGATTGGTTGCATATGCATATCACTGCTGTGAATACTTGATGCACCCAAGCAACGCTTCGGTGCAATGGCTGAGAGCTTACGATGAGCCGAGATTTTCGTTCTCATTTTTGCTAGGAGGCTTTAATTTGGTCAAACTTAGGAAAAAGCAGCCAAATAATATTCTGCGACAAATGTTTTATTCCAAAATTTTAACTAAGGACCTTTATACGTCCTTGAGAAACTTCTTAGTATGTCAGATCCACCTGACTAATAACGAGGCTATATCGGTTGAAAGCGTTGACTCTAAATGTTCACGCCTGTAAAAGTGGACGAGCACCACAGGTATAAGCAGTTGATAGAGTGTTAAAAGTGCAAAGTTTTAAGCAAAAAATCAGTTAGTAATTAAAGCTTTGGATAAGGCAATTCTGAAAAAAATAGAACTTTCACTTAGCTTTTAAAAACGAACTGCGCGCCTTGACCTTGTCCTTGACCATAAAGAGAGGGTGGACATTATTTGCAAAAATGTAATCTAAAATGTTGTCATTTCTAGTAACTGATCTGACCAGTTGGGACATATTTGAAAAGTTAATAGTATCGACCAATTTCTGATGTTTTGGCGGAGAGGAATTTGCCTGTGATCTGCCGGTGATCCCTCTACTTCATTTATATTCTTACTTATCATATTAACTTACTTAGTATAAATATCGGCTTTTATATTGATCCTCTATTGAAGAGCATGTCCTCTCTTATTCGTTTGGTGCTTCACCGGAATAATGAATCCTTTAGAATCTGGAACATTAAGACATATTATCGTAAGGAAGGAACCTGATTTGTATCGACGACCCTATTACGCAGCTCCGTCATTATCGCGATTGGCTAATTGAACAATATGCGGAACGTATTGTAACGTGTTTGCCACAACCCAGGAGGGAAGAATGACTTTGATATGCACAGTTTACTAATAACCTAAGTACAGTAAAAAGCTAGGGATAAGGGAAAAACCTAGGTACAAAAATAATATAAATCCAGAGGATGGCTGTCCAGCTGAGATCCGGGAGGAGCGAGGGATAGACTGCAACGAGGATTCCTGGTCTTCAGGTTCGGCCGAAAACGGGGGTCCTGGATTTCATTCCTCACCCGTATTTATAACATCTCCATTGACATGGTCGGATCCCATCGGTGATGATTGGTTGAAATGCATTGGGGTAGTGAAATTAAACAAACTTAAGCAAGGCATATTTTTCTTTCATTAACATTTTAACTTTATTGTTATGTGATAAAAGTTTATTAGAAACCGAAATCATGTTTAATTGCTAGACGTATAAATAGGATGAAGAATCGCGCGCGCGCCCCTTAAGGGGCGCGTTTTCTAGAAGTTTCTACAGACGCGCGTGGAACACGTGGTTAGAACTTTCTATATTGCTTCCTCCTATAAAAGGACCCTGCTGTCCTCAGCAGCATCAAATAGTTCGGTAGCCGATCCACCTTCAGGAGGTACCTCTACAAGTTTTTCAACTTGTTGTTCATTGTTAAAGACCTCGAGCAGTGCGTAGCCCGTTTCCAGAGGAACCTCTAGGTAGTGCTCAACTATTAGAGTATCGTCCTGGTGAGACGGGCTAGCATGCATCTCCGAATGATTGGCAAGAATCGCGCGTGCGCCTCTTAAGGGGCGCGTTATCTAGAAGTTTATACGGACGCGCGTGGAACACGTGATTAAAACTTTCTAAAGTATGCGGTGGAGCGCATATTCCGCACAACCACAAAAACCGAAAATATTCCGATAAACCAATTTCGTGAGAGAAGACAGTTGTGCACTAAAAGAAACCAACAGAGAACTATAAAAAAGTCAAAACGCTAAAAAAGAAAATATAACAATCCAAAATAAATCAAAACCTCTCTATTTAAATTACTAACCTTGTCATAATTGCAATATCAAACTTACTACCGTCAATACCTACCATTAGCAGTCGCTTCGTCAGATCACCATGTCAACTTACCGACACATGTCATTAATGCCATATCTGACTTACTACCGTCAATAACAACCGTTAGCAGTCGCTTCGTCAGTTCTTCATATCTACTCACCGACACATGTCATTACTGCCATATCTAACGTACAACAGTCAATACCTACCGTTAGCAGGCGCTTCGTCAGTTCACCGAAGCGTTTTGCATGAGGCCTCCACGCGTCGAAGAATGAAATTCAAGTGCCTGCAAATGTTACCATTGTTAGCTTCGACATCACAGACCGACGAGCTTTCCTGAACCTAGATGAGTCACCCTTGGCTAAGTAGAGTGCAGTTAGTCTTATGAGTCATACGCGCATCGTTTAAATTCCGGGTTAGTTGTCGTTTGTGTTCAGGCTCGAAGCGCATGTTGACGACTAACAGCGGTCTCTAGTAAACGAAATGTAACAAAAAAAACACCACTGCCACACCTGGAGTGAAGCCAAAAGCAGCCGAAAAATTGACTTGCTTCAGTAGACGGTAACAACCAGTAAACCACAGCCCGGAAGTCCTTCAATTAGTTTTTATAAGTAGGAGATTTCTTTACGCATCGGTTAGCACGCTGAAAAAAAACAACTGATTTATTAGTAAAATAAAACCTCAGTCGTATGCAAGTTCGCCTGACATGGACTGTTTCCGACACAAGCAGTGTATGGTTGGCCGCTTGAGAAATAGTGCTCGTCACACTGCATTTTCTGGGGGCGTGGCATGAATCAGTGTGATAAAAACCGAATTCGGAATCAATCCTCTAAAGCTGGATCTCTTGAGAGCGTAAGTGGAGGATGTATGTGTGAGACAGGTGAAAGCGGCCCAGATTGAACTGATCAATACTGTACCATCATACTTTGCGCACCAGGGTGAGGGTCCGTCGTCAACTGAGTAGTCCACCTCGCATGATGAAGAACGGTCTTTTGCAGTCGATTTTTAACCAGTCACGTGGATTTTTATTATAGACCGCATATCCTAACAACTTTTTGTAAGAACCTTGATATCAGATAACGCTGAAAAAAACTACTTACTGTCGGTTCATGACCGCACTGCCTTCGAAAGCATACCGGTCATTGAAGAATTCTTGTGTTTTTCAATTTCTTTTGATCTTGAGGAAATAATATGACTTTTTACGATTGACTAACTTACCTATTTTAGTGCATCCATGCACATTTGCGATGGCCCTGTGTCAATTTTACCTGCTTTGCATTGAAGACTTCATCTAAGAGAAACATATAAAAATTTACTTGACTGCACTTACCGGTAATCACCCCGCCGGGATTTTAAGGCAGATGCTTGCTCAGATGCCGCTGGGTATTGCATGGCAGTGCCATGCGTTTCATAATAAGAAATCACGGCCATGCTACCAAGGAATTACGCACGGTGAAAAAAAAACTAAAAAATTTGAGATCATATGTCACAGCCGTACTGCGGCCATCCGGCCTGGCAGGCGTAGTGCCTACTATCACAGTTACTAAGATGCACGGCTGACTACGGCCAGTTTTCTTGATCAGAATAACTGTCCGACAGCCACCGATTATTAGTCCTTCGGACTATAGGTGCACTAGAAGTTGATCCACTAGCCTGGTTTGCGGCAGTTTTACATGAATGACTCCTGGCTGCAGATAACTTAACTGTCGGTGGCTTGACACGAGGTCAACCACGGATGTGGAAGTTGGGAAGCAATCTTTCATTGTGTAGCTATAAAACTGACTGCTCGTGACCTGCTCCGGCATGTGCACACAAAATATCATACTCCCGCCTCATAACACAGCACATAACCGAGGTCTGTATGGCTTGATTAATTTTGGCGATTCGGGGACTTTGGACAATTCGTTGGATTACT
>WEDG01006238.1:0-83908 GCA_017591395.1 Schistocephalus solidus | reverse complement strand
TTCACTTATGAAATTTTAAAAGTCCGTTCAATGTTCATATAAATCGCCTCGTAGATCTTCTTTTATTAGTACCTCACATTAAGTGCGTAACATAGTCGACCTTCGTAGCAGAAATCTATGCGTCATATGATGTATCTTTCTAAGGGCATAGGAAAGTGTATGCTTTTCCTCCAACGGAAAAAATAAAGCTTGTACACTAAACAAAAATACTAACCAAGAATACAACAAAAGATCAAATTCGTGTTTATGTGGAAAGTTTAAAACAATTTGTAAACTTCTGTCTGATTTTTCTTTGAATAAACAATTTGAGGAAGACGCAATTTGCTATCGAGTGGGAATAGGAAAGTTTATTTTATGGTACGTTTCCTGTTAACTATATTTGGATTTATAACGACTTGGAAGATCAAAAAATATTATATTCGATGAATTCACATTTTATCGGGGGCATTGTTCCAAGGTGGCCGTGAAGATGTGCATGCAAAAGACGGCATCCCTGCTGCTGAAGTTTCCTGAGCTTAGACTTCAAGATAAATGATTTTCAAATGAAACCCAAGTCATTCTCGCCGTTGATTTATTTGATGTTTAAGATGTTTTAAGATGTTTCTGACAGAACTCTCAATGCCAACTAAAGAAATATTGTCTTTTAAAGGAAAATCGGACGAGTGTTATCGAATTCTCTCTCAAAATATACACATCGACCGCATTGTCGTTGGTCGTAATGACATGGTCGCATGTAAACATGTATGTTGGCATTCATGTAAAAAGGCAGACCACTGGCAGTTCCTACCCGGTCTTCATTTTAACGCTCATTTTTTCGAGTGCTTTCGTAGTTGAATTTCCCGACTCTCTCTAGGTTGTGCCCAGGACGTGAAATGGTGGGTCACTCCTGCAAACAGTCTCTTTGTGCCCAGGGATTCGATAGACGACATGTCGTCCGGTCTGACCTTTATAATTGTGGGGACAGCCACGGCATGGGATATACTAAACTACATGCGATCACTCACTTGCGTCTAGCCAGTATATTCATCTGCCTAATTCTGGTAGTTGCTAGAACGATGATCGATACGCTGCCACAAGTCATTCTTCCATATCCTAATATGAGAGCTCAGACTAATACTCCAAAGGCTCCGCTGACCATGCCCTCTTACCTTGATGACAAAGTTTTGTTCACATTGTACATAGATCATAAGCCTGCATGAAAATTCTGAAAAAGAAAAAGACATTTATGCAGATTTTTAATTTTCATCCACTTTGCAATCACATCCAATTTCTTTATGAGAAATATTGGCACAATTGTCGATATAAACGGGCTGCGATCCGCAAATCCACACTGCATTTGCTGGTTTACATAAGGGCTATCGATTTGTTCTGTAAAATACTTTTATTTCATCTTGTCGGCAAACTAAGTAGCTTTATGGAGGTCTGTTTTGGCAGTTATACAGCTCTTTTTTTTACGTTGCGGGAGTGCATAACGTGATTGTCGCATCGATTGTGCCGTGAATTTTCCTTTCGCAATATATGCGGTTATCAGTAGGAAAATTAACGACAACAGCTACTCGATGAAGGATTTTTAGATTTTTGGATATTTTCGACCATTTAAGAAAATTTTTTATATTTGGTGATAAGTAGATGTGGTCTAATCGAGCAGGTGAGTCTTTGTCTCAGATATTAGGGTGAACATTGACTGAAAGATATGTTAAACGTAACCCTTGGCCATTATCAGAACAGTTGAAGCAGATTTTTATCAAAATATAAAGGAAGATCTCAGTAAAATTAGTTTACCCATAGTTTATCTTCAATATTCTCTGAAAATAATTTTTTATTTAAAAAATTATAAGCGAAGACAAAAAAAATATTTAATCTGGTACATATTTGAACGTTAATCGCCTCATCAACTGTATGTTTTGCCAAATAAAAGAAAGTACAGGAAGAAAACTGTTAAACCTGTGAGTGAAATAGTCTGGTGCAGTTTATCCAAAATCTGTCTTGAAAAATTTATTTGTGGACATAATAAAAAGATTCTTATATATTTTGAACTGGTAGCTTACCTGTGTTGTTCAGAATTAATGGACATATTTGCTGATCAGACGCATCCTCCTTTGTGACACCGGCCACAGGTAATATGATGTCTTAAGGTTAAAACTAAATTACATGATATTTGTTTTTTGATGCCTTGTTCTCAAGCAAGTGTCTTATGGGTTTATAATAATGTAAGAGTACTGGACAACGCGCTAGGGTGAGTAAGTTTTTTATACGAAATCTACTTTGAACCTCCCTGCTTACACAAAAACAGATTTTTGATGGTTACATAACATGAGCCTAACTTATGGTTCATTTAGCGCATGCCTGATCAATGGCTTAAAACACTTGCGCATATCGCTTGATCCCGAGATGTAATATCACTACAATGTTTTGATCTGACACTAATGGTTTTGGTAATGAAGATTGAACGTTCTAACTGGTACGTTAATTTGCTTCTCTTCATGCACGCTATGTGTCGGATGTGACCATCAACATTTTAAAAACGAGGAAATATTTGAAATAAAATAAGTGCAAAAAACCGCATGTATACGTTTTACAACTAACCATGTGATGGCGTCCGCAATGCATTGAAAAGATCACAGAAATATAGTAAACATTCTTGCGTAGAAATGAAGTGCACTAGATTACCTAACTCATGAACTCTCACGAGATCGAGAAGATGAACTATCTTAAGGCTTTTCAGAACACGCTGCGTACCCAAAAGCCTTAGAAAAGTAAAAGAACGACCATTCTTTAAGAGAAGGCATCTCGTGGTGCAAACATTATTTCGTTGTTTCTAAAAAATAATTTTTATAGTTAGGCAGAAAACTCCGAAAATGTGAAAAATCAGTGTTACTAATTCAACTTAAATTTAAAATGCAAACGAAGCCTTTTCATGCAAAATCCCAGTGGCTATTTATTATTAATTTCTAAAAAAGTCCTTTCGTAAAACTGTCTGAACACCGTTCGCATAGGGCATAACAAAGAAATATGACAGCATGGCATATATTTCATATTTATATGTGTAGCATTTATCCCGGGTATGAATTTTAAACAGGCGTATACAGCACTAGATTTGTTGGTATCAATTAATCCTGCTGTATACGCCAGTTTTATATGTATATTTGTTAACGGTCCCAAATATAGGTGTGAAAAAACAAACTGCAATAACAAAATTGTATTACTGAGTTTTGTATTACAAAGCGTTATAAAATAACGAAATGGAATTTCCCTCAAAACGCTGCTATTTCACATACCTGCAATTGCATAATTTTTGAAAGGCAAAACCAACCTTTTCGTTAACTGAAGAGATAGAGTTAAATGTTTTCCGGCTTTTGTTAAGGGTCATTTATAGTAAAACGCAAACAATCAAGTGGTTTGCGTCGCTAAACTTTAATAGCGTATGAAAATTCATTGATGTCAAAAAACTTAAGATTTCACCCTTTCCGAGTTGTTTTATTTTCAGTGAACAGATTTGAAGTCAACTCACATTTAAGTGAACAGCATTCGCCGGCGAAGATCAACTAAACAGACAAAACTAACAATCTCAAATATCTGTCATAATACCGCATAAAATTTCGATCTGGAAATTTCAGCAAAAAAGGCAATCGACTGTTCGTATTGTACTGAAAAGCTTACAGTTAACCCATGAAATAGAAGCAATGGTCTTCAGTTTTGTAAGAAAATAATCAGTATTAAATCATTTGGAAATATTACCTGGTTTGCCATCGACTCCAGGATACTTTGCAAAGTTATTTCCAATGTAAGGTAATCAGCTAAAATTCCCCATAATAAGGACACTGTTATATCAATCTCCTTAGTATATGAAGCAGTGGCATTAGAAACTTTGTAACACAGTTAACCGCAATTGCTTTTAGTGATATTAAAACTAGATTAGGCGAATAAAAGGTAGCATATCTCACTGAATTCTCAGGCATTTCTACTTCTACGTAATATCATTAACCAAAGAAAACAGTAACAACATAGAAATAAAATGAAAACTCATTAAATTTACCAGAGTACGCCAACGCTATGCAGCCCCATTCATGTGCTGATAATTTGAATTAATATCCAGATTCAGAATACCTAACGCTGGACGCATTGAATTTCCCTCAAGGCAAATTAAATTGCATCCAGATTCAGCTGCTTACAACCGTTTGGTTTTTCCCATACTGAGAGGACGTATGGGGCTAGGATTATTTTCTGTTAATGGCACTGGGCAGCATATTATTGACCTCAGCTTGCGGAATGAAAAATAGAAAACTAAAACTGCGTTGGACTTGGTTTACTAAAGATTTGGTGGATTATGCAAAGTGATCGACAGCGGTGCGCTTAAAGCCATGTCTTGGAGGACTGACGACTGACGGCATAACTCGCACCACGCCTTCAGACATGTTTGTATGTGTGGTATGGAGGACCGAGTCAGGCTGCACTTGCTCCTTATCAATGCGCCTCTATGGCACTCTTACTCGGTGGGTCCGAGTCATGTGTGGTGGCGCGCTTAAGGGTGGCTCTGACCGCGCCAGCCCCCTACACCTCTCCTGCCTCCGGACGTCTTGACTCTGCCATGACACTGGTTACATGTGGGGGGAGGCGGAGAGTGTGCTTTGGATGCAGCGCAAGTCTTCTCTCACTATAATCGATTTCAAGCGAGCCGTGATGCGAGGCACACGATGAACCTTGCCAGATACGACGGTTGAACTTTCAGATAGAAGTGGGTTTCTATTTGCCCTCGACCACAATTGATACTCCACTGCTCAGCCTTCACATCTATTCAAAATGGCTATCAGCGAACTTCAAGGCCTTTAAACTTAATTGAGGCTATAATGTTTTACATAAATTATCCGTTTTTTAGAGATCGACAAATTGCATGACGCTAAGTACCTTGTCGACGTACGCCAAATAGGTACTGAAATTCAGTTTGAAAAATGCGTCAAACGGCCTAGTAGGGCAAAACCATAAGATTAATGTTTTGTTAAGTACTAGAAAATGCAATGTTGGTAGGAATTTTAAACCGCAAATATCGAACAGAGGTATGCAACTGCTGAGGAATTACGAGGTATCACCCTAACTGGGGATTCAGACATACCTATCAGCATACAAAGTAGAAAGAAAATTATCCGAAACTTTTACCGCACGAAGAAAACTGTAATTCGACATGGCCAATGTTCGTAATATTAACAAAAATAAAAAAATTACCCGTTACCCTAGTGCGCGCTCGTAGAAATGTTACTATGAATGCTTTCCGTATTTTTAAAGTGAATTGCATTCAAATATAAAATTGCTGTGCGAACTTCGGAACATTGGATTTCATTATAAGCGCATTAGTATTATGATGACAGGATATGCATAGTTCTGAATTAATCCACTTACATCACGCTTGTTACTAAAACTAAATAGGTAAATTAATAAAGCTTGAAATGCGTCTGCATAAACTCTCCACGTTTGACAATTTTCGTTTTAAATTTATGGTTTGCAAAGTAAACCACAGCAACTAAGATGATTATTGAAATCCAAGGTCACACAGACAGACAGGACAAAAATTGTGCGTTTTCATTGTGTGGGTCGGGATGTCGAATAGCATAAGGTATCATGGCTCGCTGAGGCAGCCTTAACTGCAGTAGTAAAATGATGCTGGATTCTTAACGGCAGTTTATTAACAGCTGGGTTTTGCTTTAGTGTCGTATGGTAACTGAGCTGCACAAAAGTGGCAGGACATTTCAATTTGCATGGCAACCTTTGCAAATAACCTTTGATTTGTTTTTATTCATGTACGTTAACTATTTTTTGCTGATGGTAAGCGTGGAAATAATACATTTAAATAAAAATATTTTGAGGAGTTTATCAGTAAAACCTATTGTTTCTAATTTTCAACTTACTTTTGCGTCGTAGTCATATTCGGCAAAGTTTATAACAAGATTGTGCGTTTTAGTAAACCACAATCCTAGCTAACTGCCTTTGAGGAGAATTATTTCATAAGAAAAATCATTCATCATTCTCTTGGACAGGTTGGGCTGAAAGCATACTTCACCTTTGGCACAGTAAACGAAAAAAACAGGCACTTAAACTTCCTCGTTGATAGAAAATGCAACATTGATAAAGTTGAAAGTTACTAGTAGCTAGAGGGTGCTTAGACGATAGGTGGTCGCGTACATTTCGGTGGTTGTAAGCTTTTCAATGTTCAAACGCAAGGTTAAGACAAGATATCTTTTTCGTTATGCGCAGCGTTCAAAAATATTCCCTAAGCCTCTCTGCTTAACTACATTTACTTGAATTGCGGTAGGAAGTCGATTCAAATACACAGAAGGCTTTTGTTGGAAATGGAATGTCCGCAACCAGCAGTAAACTTGTCAGTGGGTAGGCACTTATTTCCAGTGAAATTAAATGCCTTTCAACTCGCGACTACCACAGTACCCATAGTGCCTAAATACTTACATAGCAGCCAGCAATGCGCTCTATATTTTGCTTGCAATTTGGTAGGCTTACCACACTGGAAGCCCTTTGGCTATCGGCTGTTTTATGGTCACTAAATCTGGAAATGGCTCACGTGGTGCATAAGTAAATGAACATTAACATCCTTGAAGTGAAATCTTCTTAGCTAGGACATGTTTGTATTTTCAATCAAACATCGCATATTCAATTTTAGGTTTTCATTTAACTGCTTCTCCAAACCCACACTGCCGCTTAACTAGCTGTTTCCTATCATCACCCAACCCTATGCACATGTGTATGACCCGACGGATATTACTGATCGCGTGATGTAGCTTGTCACCCTTTCCTATCTAAATGTAGTGCACGAATGAGAATTCCTCGAAAGTATAGTATGCTTGCCAACTAGTCTGCTGAATCCTTTGATGGGATTTTTCGCAAAATTAAAGGAATTTGTCGAGCATTTTACTACAAATGCTGCAGAAAGGCAACTCTATTGGATTGTTGAGGCTTCGTGACCGAAAGTGTTGGACACTTAAAAATTTTAACTAAAATTTACGTAGTTTGACTGTTCACATTTCATCGACCGAATGTTGCAGTGCATGATGATATAAACATATATGATCGCTCCATACTTGGGCCATTTATAGGTGGCGTTATGTGTTAAATTTGTCTCGATTTAAAAATCTTAAAGGTACCAAACAATTCCATAATGTTTAATTTTCTTTTATACGTTTGACGTTGAATCATATGTACGCCTCCCTTCTGAAAAATAGGAATTTATTTCTCTGAACTTCCCCGTGAATGTATAGTGATCACTCAACGTATATTATTCATTTGCTAGATTGATCAGAGGATGTTAATTCGTCTTTATGTTTGAATATAAACACTCTTAGTGGCGCAAAGGTTTGGTCAGTTTAAATTGTTTTTACCAAAAGCAGAATCGTTAAACGACATGGAGGACGTTAGCAAAAAATTGTGTTTGAGAATAAGCTAAGATGGTTTTTCCCAAAAAAATATATTTATGCTTTAGTTTGGACTTTGAATACAAACCTTTTTTTAATTTTCCTTTTTTCAACAGGCATCATGCCACTTGTCTCTTTACATTTGCTCCGCTATGACTTTTTTTGCGCAAAAATACATATTTTAGTTTGCGAGTACGCAGTTAGAAGAGAATTTACTGTTTAACTATTGCTCACCTCTGCAGAAATGCGCTGAAAATTCTTTCAATATTCATTGATAATTTACGCCAATAATCCGATTTTTTGCGCATTAGGGGAACTGATGCATGTTCAAGGAGCTTATAGACCTTTGTGAAGTGTTATTGTATTGTAACGACTAACAGGTAAAAGAAGCATACGCCGCAGACATGCTTTTTAACTGACCAAATATTTTATTCAAGGTAACTTGATGTGAGTCTAGTTTTAATAGAATGTTGAACAACCATATCATCAGGATAATTAGCATACAAAGATAAATTTGGTGATTTGAGAAGAAATAAGGGATAAAATGGTATTCTAAAGGACTCCGCAGATATTGGGAATACCCGTAAACTGCTTCGCAGCTCGGAAAAGATTGAGATCAAAGGCAAAACAAGCTAAAAACCAACAGGCTATCTGACCAGCAGACCCACACTGAGCTTCCTTTCTTAATAGAATGTGTCAAGAAACGGTAAAACAGGGGAAGGAGTAGTCAGGAAATGCACATTGATACGCTCAGCAATCCTTGTACAGTTCTTTTTTTGAGCAGATTAAACCACTGCGTTTGCGTTTATATGTTAATTGAAATAAGTTGAAGACGTTGCAGGACAATAACATAATGGCCTCTAAGGTCATCTTTTCAGCAAACGTCAGAGGAGGAGCTTGCATTTTTATGGAACGATTAAGAAGGAAAATTACTTGAATTTTAGGAATATGAATAATTCAATCGTAATACTACACGTTAACTCAACTACTCCCTAAGATGAATGATGATACGCACTATGACCAGGCAGCTGTTGAGTTAGGAGCAGACATTGAACAGAAAGCACTCGGTGATAGCTAAATATTTTGATGGACAATCGGAGTAAATTAAAAAGCATTAATTTCTTAACTGCAGTATGCAACATAAAGCACGCAGGGAAGGCTCTGGGATCCAATAATCAGTTGTGTCAAGTAGCGGTAAAATTCCCGCAAAACACGTGCCTGGGCTTTTATCTAGGATCTGCGCCGTCAGTAAGGTTTTCACTGCTAACGGTTATATATACAACTGCCTGTCTGTTGGCAGGTTAATTAATAGTAAGCAATTATATCGGTTTGGCTGGTAGCAGTCGGCCAAGTTATTCATTCGTCCTTAACCTGTCCAATTGACCTATTTACTCCAAGTTACCGTTTAATTTCTGGGGAAATTGAAAGTCAGCAAATAAAAATGTTTCATTTAGTGTGTTCAATTGACGTCACGATGTGCTTATATGTTACGTTGGCTTGTGAGACACTTAAGATTCCTACAACTGAACTTGCAAGGATAAGGGTAAAAAAATTGGAAGGAGATGAGGAAAAAAGCTGACTAAAGGAGGTCGTTCAGTCAGGCACTCTACCTTTTATTAGTTCGTCAACGCCCTTCAGTCATCCACTTACAGTATATTACATAATTCATGCAATGTGTGATCGAAATTTCATTGCGTTGAACGGAGATTTGGTCTCGCTATTTTGGTTTGTTGAGTGCATCTGAGTCTCCGAAAGCCTTTTACTAAGGAACACTACATTTTCAATCTAACATTTTAAAAGGAAAACAGTCAGGATATGGGAAAAATTCAGAAGGGCCTGACATCCAATAAATTGCCTGTGCTCTTTAACATCACAGTGCGAAGTCCATAGTTTTTGTGCCTTTTACTATAACTGAACATTAATATAAGTAAGAAAGGTTTCAAATAAAACCCCTCTGGAAGCAGAAATTACGATTTTAATACTATGTAAATCAGTTGAGGACAAGTGTACTGGAGATGCTTTGTTTTCCGATAGAAAACAAAAAAGTCAGTTTTAGAAATTATTTTGTACAAATTGCTGAGGTGTCTTGCCATACATTGCAGAAATAAACTGTTAACCAGTACGCTTGTTTTACTAAGGTGAAACTGAAGACAGTGAACTAAGAAGTAAAAAGTACGAAGATGGAATACAGAAAAACCCATGTTAAATGTTTAGTATGCGGTATGTTATAGTTTGGTATATTTTCAGTAAATCCGGAATAAATAAACACAAAGAACAGAAGTTTATTATGTTTAAGGATACTCAGTTGTGTATTTGCTGTTTAAAAGTGGGACATTAAAGTGAAAAATGTATCTTAAAACGCGGTTTTTTCATTTTCAGCGAAATATATATCACTTATTTTCAAGTAAGTCACAAAACCGGTTAAACTGAGACATTTGTACATTGACCTGACTTTGGAAATAAGCCATGCTTTGCATATATTCCCTACTGAAGTATCGTTTTTACACGATTTTAAACTGGAAAGTTAATACAAAAACATATAAAAACTAATCTTAGGCATGTTTATCGCATTCTTGTATTGTGGAAATTTAGTTTACTGGAAATGAGTATTTATATTTCCGTGAATCTAAAATATGATGCAAAAGGCCATCTCCATCAAAAGATACCCAAAAGCTCACTATTTCGGTAAATGCTTTTAAGAACTATCCTGTTTCGGAGTTGCAGATAAACACCTAGAACATGATCTAAATGTATTGCCAATCAATTAACAGTAGTTCAAAATCATGAAATATTCACCAATATTTAAATGCTTATCTAAAACCTATTGTAATTCAATACCAAAGAAATGTGCCGAAATGATAGTTCTCTTAATATACACAAAACAGTAAACTTACACTATCACCTGACAATTATATTAAAATGTATTCGTCGTATTTACGGCAATGCTGTACTTTTTAATATTTCCCAGTGTTTACAAAATGCTAGAATGTTTTAACAAAGTTATGTGTTTTGAAATTTCTTTTTAGTTTTTACTTCGCATAATATTGTTTATTAATATTTCGAAGATTTGGTACAAGCATTGATGCGGGTTTGCGAACGATTATCCATTGATTTGCTAGGTTCTTAATTCTAGGACTATATCTCGGTTTTTCATTTTTTCAGTTGATGTCAATTGCGACTTAAAACACTAGTTAGGGAGTACTTCAATCGAATACGCCTGGAAAGAGTTAATTTCACTGAAATTACTGCCTGTGACGTTTTAAAAGGGTTGCGTGCGTGTCTGCAAATTTACAGTTACACGGCTCCAAAGACGGAAGGCCTTGAAGATGTTAATATTTCCGATTGTCGTAGCTTCCCCTTAAGGACCTACTTTAATCGCTCTACATTTAAAGAAATTCGTTTTTAGGGTTATTGGCTTGGACCTCTGAAAAGCCTGGATTAACGATAGACTGGCACTTTCCGGGCACTCCTCTGGTTTCTGTTAATCGTCGGCTAAAACCAGAACTCCGTAGAAGTGGGCCGGCAATTGGGACATACCTGCACCGTTTGAAAGCTTGTCCCTCTAAAATTCCTCTGTAGTTATTGCTGAGGTATCATTGATGCTTATAAATGTGATCTATCTACAGGAAGTCTGCTCAGAGGGCTTTGTGGTGAAGATGACACTGACGAGGTTGAGGCTTGACCACCAAAGGTTTCAAGTATGCTCATACGGAATTCACATTGGCAGCTACTTTTACCCTGTGTCCGCTGCTTAATAATGTTGCTTTACTTGACAGAACCTCCATCGAACGATCAAAAATGCACATACCAAGGGGTCAATTTTACCTTCAGACGTTAAATACTTCATTCCATATACTTCATTTGCTTGCATATCTTCATCAGTTTTCTTTTGTACTCTCAATTTCTACTCGAGGGCGTTAAGCATATTAAGGTTTGTCTCCTGACTGCTTTTCTCAATAGTCGCTGGTACTGCTTTTTGGTATTGTTAATTAATTTGAGAAAATCCGCCCAGCTATTGTTTACAGCTCTGTTAACCACCACATGTTTTCCTTTTGAGGATCAATTAGGCAGAATGCCTTGCTCTACGCCATTTTTGCGTTTTTTGCTCTTGACTGATTGTCTGATTAACTGAATAGGAGAAAAGTCACCTGACTTTAGGGACCGTGGTCGTCTCTGCAAAGTGATGCCCGCAAATTTAAGTCTGCACTCTTGCGATAATTTCCGTTCCCCCTGCGGCGGTAAGATGTTCTGCATTTACTTGGTCTGCCCAATTGGTGATTCACGTTTATCGTGAATGGAAATACATCGATAGCCCATCCATCTCAAGAGCTACTGCAGCAGTGCTTGAATATTGTATACTTGATACTTTAACTACTGTTTCCATCACTGCTCAGCATATTTGGGATTTTTTATCCAGTTATTTGAATAATTTGACAGTGCATTCATATGAGTTAACTGCTTCTACGCTGTAAGAAAGGTTTCCACAAATTCAAATGTTCTCGAGAAACTTTTTTAGTGCTTCAATGAATCATTTATTTACTTATGTTTTATTATTCTTTATATTAAACCCTAGGTTGTTTATTACTATGTCAATGTTTTGTAATGCATAACAGATATTTTGCCTGCAGGAACCGGTTTTTCGTGCGCAGTTTTGAATGCATAATTCCAAATTGATGCGGAAGCAACTTAACCTATGGAGATTTCCGAAATATTCAAAATAAATTTGAACCAAGCAGCATCAGAATTAATTTATCCTTTATTGATACTAGATCGTATGACGCAAACTAGAGCTCTGGCAACAATCAGTCCCGTTTACTGCAAAGATATTGGGTCGCAAAGCATATCAGATGTTACAATACCATGTTTGTACACTGTTAATCATAGAGGGCTTCCTTGCCTTAAATGCAGGAGTAATAACGAGGTTCAAGACACGAGACTTTTTACGTCCTTATTAGTGCAGGTCATACGCAAATGTTCATAAAGGCAAATATTTCCGGGTTAGTATCCCAAAATTAACACTAATCCTGCCTCACAAGTTAACCCTTACCATTTAAAAATATGGAAACTTACAGGAGCATGGGTACCAAAACTGTTAGGAGTACAATGCATTTCGCGTCGTGCGCAGCCAAGCTGTCCGGTGATCAGATTTTGCTCACTTCCTCCATGCAGCATTTCGTATATCCTTTTGAGTAAGGTGCCAGACAAAGGCATTTATAAAAGCGCGTAGTTTCAACACACATTAGCATCATCCTAATATACCATCGTCAGTAATCCATTGTTTCTCGCCAGAATCACAGAGCCTTAATTTGCTTTCATGTAGGGTATGAAGCCAACAGCATATTCCACCATGCCGGCATTAGCACAAACGTACTAACCATCAGCACATAATTGTGTAATAAAGACAAACAATATGAACTAGAGAAGGTCAGTTACCGAATTTTATGAAGTTTTGTTTGTTGGTATCTTATAGTTTACCTTTTTTGTGACATATATAATACAGAAATGTGAAAGCATGTCTTACGTGCGTTGAGAATTTATAAAATAAATTGAAAATAATACATACACCGCGTTTACTGGACAGTTTTGAGTACTTTTAAAGTACATATAATAATGTGAGTTACTGAGACATACAGAAGCTGTCCTATCTCATGAAATCATGTGGATTTAATTAGTTACAGCCCGTTACGTGAAAACAACACGCTGCATTTACCAAAGTTTTACACCAATAAAGAATCGATCGTTAGCAAAAATAAGGATTATTGTGGTTATCAAATCAATATTGTATTGTGTAGAAATATAAATTCTTTAGAAAAGGTACAGATTACGATAAGGCGAAAAATTGATCCAGTTCAGTATAATGCAGTTGTAAATGTATAGGGATCCTGCCCATGCAATTAAACGATTAAACAAAGCAGAAAAAAGTAGAATTTTGCACATACATATTCTTCTAGATTAAGCGTGAAGTAATGTTTAGCCGTCACCAGGTAGCCTAACATGCAAGTGTATATTCCAACATTGTTTCACAATAATTGGCGGTTATTTGTCCGTTTGAACATTACCTTAGATGCGTTTGACCAAGGCAAGCCGATGTTCGCTTGCTTGTGCCGAAAAGGAACACCACAGGAATATAATATTTAATACGCTAACAGTAATAAATTTGCTTGTGTGCGTGTTTGTTTTACTACGGTAAAAATGTAGACCGCTAACAAAATACTTGCAAAATTTTGTGGAGTTGAATTAAATAAACATCCATGTGAAATAAGAACTATGCGAAACGATAATTTCGCATTATAAATTTCGAAACAAAATGAACAAAGGCGAAGCAGTTCTTGCAAAATCGAAGTATATATTAAGACACTGTGTTATGCATACGGAGCCTTATAAAAGGGCATTAAAATAAACATGTGTAGTAATAAAGGCTTCTATATAAAGCGTAAAGTGCGTTCTTTTATTTTCAGTAGATCATTTATGACATAATTACGTCATTAATCATTAATTATAATGTGTGTGCTTTGGTAATCTTATTATGAACGATAGGATCACTGACGTCTGTAGAATATGGAGTTTGAATATTCATCCTTAATTCGCCAGTTGCTTTATAATAACATCTTTCCAGGTTTATGGCATTAAATATATATTTTGCTAAGCAACGTTGTTCTTGAGCTAAACATTCGTTGAATAACACTTTGTGAATAGAACGTCAAGAATATGGCAGTCAACGCCCAGTGTTTACTCAGCAAAGTGGGCGCTTCTTCTTTGAAACATATCTTCCACGCGCACAGGTGTTAAGTTTCAAAAATGGGACTTTTTGACAGGGTGCAAAGCTAAAATTATTAAATCGGAGTACATTTTGTTTTTTGGTTATTCGAGAGGGTGCTCCTCAGTGGGAAAAACTATGTTGTTGAAGCCGAAAAAGGGATTTTTGCGGTGCAGAAAACAACTGAAGGTTTCAGATGCAAATGCGAAAGACGTACGTAATCTATTTAATTTACTTTCAACGATTTGCCCAAAATATTTTGCAATCGAGAATTTTAACATTTCAGACGGGTCCAACAATATATTAAATATAGCTTAAGATGAAAATACTTGCCAATAATGTGTCAATCATGCTAAAATAGGTTCGTTTCTTCAGTATTGCTGGTCTTTTTTAAAAGCAGATATATAACGTTGATATTGTGAAAATGATATTTATTTGTGTAAAAGTCTAATTTCTTTTAGATTCAAGCATATATTTTGCTATAAACCGTAATTTGATAAAGAGCATTCTGGAAATCACTGCAAATATTTAGCTTTTTGTGTTCTTAGTTGCAGAATTTAAAAGAATTACAATATTTCTGCCGAAAATAAAATACACAAACGTGATAATGATTGGGGTTCAAGGTCCAGATGAATCGATCGCAATCTATTGGATCTCAGTTGAGCACTTTCATACGCTTTGTCGGATTGTCGTACGTCTGGATCTTTAGTTTTGGACTCATGTCATATTAAATTGAAGTATTTCTTTAAGAATGCACATTATTATCTTTCAAAACAATTATATTTTTAGGTTATTTAATCTTTGAAAATGAAACCTCATCATCCATAAATGCCACTGAAAATGATATAGAACTGACTTGGATTCTCAAAGACACTTCATCACGTATAAATGCATCGAATGTTAGTTGTTTTTAAATAAATGAATGCTAGTGGCGTCTGCCTGAACAACTTTCTAAGCTGATGTCGTGAATAACACAATGAAGGGTTTCAAATCGGATGGTTTGCTTAATTTAATTAATGGAACATTTACAACTGAATCATTGGTTCAACTTAATGTTGACCAAGAACTATGCTGCATTTCATCAAAATTCAATGCTTCCCGCAAAGAAATCAAATTTCACCAAAGTAATAAAATTATATTATATATAATCTTAGATGAGGAACAATAAAAATAAAAATGAATGACTAGTTTATCTATTCCACTGCAGATTTGTTGAATATTAAACATTAAGGAAGCCTACCTGGGTTATCTTCAAAAAGCGTCATTGTCATTAAATTATGAAATGAATGGAAGGCAATTTCTAGACCATAATTATGTTCGATTTTTAAATGAACAATATAACGAAATGTTCACTTCTCGCAGTTTATTTTTAGCTCTGGTCTATTTGACGGCTTGTGGGATTAAATTGTGCATTATAGTTTAGTTATTGAGCGAATTAAATTACCTTTAATAGCAAGGTTAAAATTTTAGCTCGTATGCCTTTCCACTGAGCAAGATATATGCGGATTTTCGACACCCTGTGGTAAGTTATTCAATCAAATATAATTGAAATGTGATTTTCAGGTGAGGTAGATGTCTAACAGGCATCTTTTTTGGCAGCAAATATTGCTGGTTTTTTACTTACTCTCTGTTTAATATTCAGTTTTAGAAGAGGATGGAGATCACTCGGTTTTAAAGTACAGAACAGTGCAAGGAAGAGAAAATACCGTTTTCTTCACATGCCAGTATGGAGATGAGGAAATATTTGACTTTGTCAACTATCGACATCTCTGGCCAGGTGCAGATTGCTTTCATTTTTATAAATAGCCAAAGGTCGCTTTTGTCTTATTTATTCACTTACATTGAACATATTTTCTGCTTACATCTAACGGATTGACTTATTGAGCACATACGGGAAGGCACGTCCACTAAGGCCGGCAATAAATAAACCAACTCTCACTTTCAGGTCTGGAAGCATTTAAGGGTGGTGACAAATCTGTGCATTGAAATTTAGGTAAATTTACCTTAATTAAATACTTCGATTTTGCAAGAACTTCTTCGCTTTTGTTTATTTTGTTTCGAATATATTATACGAAACTATCGTTTCGCATAGTTCTTATTTCCCATGGATGTTTATTTAATCCAACTCCACAAATTTTGCAAGTATTTTGTTAGCGGTCTACATTTTGACCGTAGTAAAACAAACACACGCACATGCAAATTTATTACTGTGTTTACTGGCAAACATGTCAGCCCTGTGCACAAAATAATTTCGAAAACTTCGTTGCTTGGTTTTGGAAACAAGTGCAAACCTTGCTCCTCTCCTTATTTTCCTTTAATTATGATCAAACTTCCCGGTTTTATACGGGATTTATTCAAAAGCTTGCTTACTTGTATTTATCTTCATTTATAGCAGAATGCAAAAACATATCGACTTTTCTCTGATATATTAAAAGAATAGCAAATTATTTGGACGTCTGACAACCTTCGATATGGTCCAACTCTTGCCTAATCTCTTGCATTATAGAAGAGTAAACATGTAGCATTCTGTAGGAATGGCCTTTCTGAGAATCAAATCTACTCAAATAACGAAAATAACATGACCAACTATGCGCAGAAATATCCATTCAAATTCCCGTCTGAAATTGGCTGTGTTAGCTCGTCTACAGTGCTGAGTATTTAAATTGAGTAAGAGGGCACAAGAATACACCCAAAAAGACAGCCGTTTTATTTCACTTGCAGTGGCACGGCAGCCTACCATGAAAGTGTGTCGCTTCGGTCACTGACCTTGACCGAACGACAAGGAGGGGTTAATTTCTGTACTTTTTATGTAAAGGACCTAGGTTGTGACTATTTGGTCTTGATTGCTTAAAAGGACATCAATGTGAGATAATGATAAGCATCGCAGGTGAAAATGCCTGACCATTTTCTGATTTATACACTAAAAACGCTGTTTGAACACACCGTCTTATGGGTTTCTCTAAGAAGGTTAACCTCTTTCATAATAAACATCTTATCATTGAAAAATTAGCAGACCGGGTGGATTAACAAAAATACGTTTTATGAGAATTTGCTTCGTAATGCTGCATTTAAGCTTTTAACTGAGTTCAAATGAATGATTTGAATAAAGTGCTCTATGGTAGCCATCCATACTGAAGTATATTTATGATAGTCCAATGCACACTCATCCCGTTTCTATGATGGTTTTTATAAAAAAAGAAACCACAAGCCGCAAACACGCCAAGTCTTTAAGCCTTTTCACAAAAATCACAATTTTTTATAGTTTTTAATTATGTAGTAATTGGAGTAGGCCACAGTGCAGGGGATTTATTCTTTGGATAGATGGTGAGAACCCACAGCATTGTACGGCTCTTCGCGAAGTCCTAAGTAACATTCCAAAATACTTGATAGATATATTAGGCTGATATAATTTATGGAAATTTCTTTCATTTATCTTAATCCCCTGATATTTATGGTAAGATGTCTACATAGTTGTTGCTCAATATAAGGGAACTCTTACTGGACAATTCTTTCACCGTTTCACAGAATCATCAAATTACGGCGTTGGAATTAAGAGTGAAGCAGAAATATGCTTATTTATATCATTTATTTATTTCAAAATCACCAATTGTTTCTACACTTCTTTTTAAAGTAGCACTTGAGGTACACAAATCGTCAAACGAATTATAAGTTGAGAAGACAGTCAGACCGCACAAAGCCTGCCTTTCTATGCATGTTCGTTATTAATGTTTTATGAATTGGCCTTCTACGTGATAAAACTATGATCCTGGTATATTTTATGAATGTGTTTCAATGTATCTTAGTCAGTGAAGTTGAGGGGATATGTTGACTTGGTTTTCACTCAATACTAGAACAAAGTAATTGGAAAATAACTTAACACTACAAATGTGTCTGCTAGAGTAGTGTTTATTCTGAATATGACATTGTGATCAGGATTAAGGTTAAGGTTTTGATTAATTTCTAGGGTTAGGCGAGAAGATATTGTAAGCTCTAAGGTGAGGATTAAGAAAAGGTTTGGGGTTAATAATGGGGCTACTGCAACACACCCTATTGTCTTTGTTTATTTTCAGGTAATCGCAAAATCGATGCGGGTCATTTATTATCTATCATATTCATAAAATCGCATCCGCTCAAGTCTATAATATTTTCAATCCTTAATAATTTCTCGTAAAATATTTAACGTGCCGCAGTACGTACCTATCTTTGGAACTTGTAATAGTTTAAAATCGGTTGCCGATTGACAGCTTCCTGACCATTGTCAAGCTCGCAAGTAAATCCGAATTTAGGAAGATAATCAGTGAAAGTGCACTTGTGCTACGCTGCAAACTCTGTCAACTTTCAACGCTGTGTACCTCTTAAAATGTTGATAGAATACGCAATGACGCAGAGATACATAAAAAAGTGGAAGATATAACTGTACTTAAGGTAATCGCGGGTTAGGTCGCCCAAGAGTGAGCAGATGATGCCGATTTGGGTTTAGTTAAAGATCAGGACTTTGGGAGATGCGGCATGTCGTCAGTTATCGTAGGTAGCCTTGACTCCTTCCAATTCATTGCCTCGGATTCAATTTGATCTCTCTTCCGAGTTAATTCTAACTTTCAGTCGACTGGAGCCCTGTGTCAGCAGTGCAACATCCAACCAATATATGTCTCGAAGTCACGTGTTATTCTGTTTAATTAAAAAATCCTTCTAGAGAATTAGGCGAAAAATCCTACAGCATGTATGAAAAAAGACACAGTGCTACTAACCTTAGGTAGTTTCTGGGTGTAGGCTTTCCTTCCAACCAACACATTTAACCACGTTTTGCTCGTGATAACGCTAGCAGATGTGTCTATCAATGTGTCTCAAGATGTGAAAGGGGCGTGCTGCAGAGAGACTAGACAACCTGGGCGGTGAACATAGCTTTTTGGCACGTGCAGATTCTACAAAACTATATAACTGCTGACAGCAGACGTGTAGTTACATGCTTTCGACGAAGATCACAAAAATTTCCACAATCACTGCACTCAAACCCATCACTAGCTGGAACCCAAGGAAGGTTAGTTGAATGACAAATAGGGATAGTAAGCGTGAGATCGTCACTACGCAGTTCATCCTCATGATAAATCTACGCTTTTTCTCACTTTAATACACTTGAAGCACTTTTAACCTTCAAAGACCGTAGAAAAGCATTGCTAAGTGGAATGCAAATTAAGCGGCTAGACGTGTGACTCTCTGAACTCGGAGTCAGACTGTACTGACTGCTTCGAATTGGGACACATCACATTCTCACAAATGTGCCCTTTGAAACTAGCTTACGGAAATCTGGTTCACGTAAAGCAGATACAGTCATCTAAAGAAAATTTAGATGAACTTTTTGAATAAGGGAGATTCTGTGAAGAAGTCAATGCCAGATGAGCCTGGCATTGGCTTCCGTTAACAGCAGGTTCCCAGAGTGCAAATTAAATGTGCTAGCTGCAATGAAAGTCTGCTCTTCTCTTAAGTACTTCAAGTGCAACTCAGCGGAAAGAAACAGGTGTTTCTTCAATACTAGCATGTAGTCAAATTGTGTTGACATGTATACATATAACATATAACTTAGTGCTTGTTCTGTGGATAAACAAAGCACCAGCACTTGAAATCGTCAGTGAGCTTCAATCGTGATCTAACTGTTCTATTTTTTTGAACGTTTGAGTGTAGAACGAGACCGGATCGCATAATTTTCAAAAGCAATTCAAGGATGCACGCATTTTTCGATCTTACCCAAATCAATTCTTATTAATTTAAAAAAGGATTTTTAATGTTCAAGGTAGTTAATGATAACCCCTTCATTAAATTTGTTACCACAAATTATTACATTTAAGATGAAAAGGGAAAGGATTTCCTTTGGATGTGAAAATGGAACGTTGCTCTGTGTAAACAGGAAAAACTTTAAAATAGAGCAAAACCCTTAAAACATTATTCGGTTGTTTCAAAGGGATAAGGCTGTTTAATACAATGTCCGCTTTAGTTAAATATGTTTATGCAATGTGCAGGCATCTTCTGCTACAATGTTACACACATATACACTCCGTCATAGTGCGCTCGTACAGTTCATCCACGTTAGCTCAATGGAAAATTTCGTTTGGGTCACTTTAGTATAGGTCATGGAGCCCTGCTTAAATAGCGGGCAGCTGATTACCACTGTCTAAAATGAATCGTCTTCTGTAGAGGCTACAATAGGTTGCAATTGTTACTGTGTTACTGATATCAATCATAAAATGTAAGTTGTTTTAGCGATTTGTTTTAAGGAATTCCGCAAACACAAATAAAACAGTTTGTATTATTTAGTTTAAGAATGAGTCGAGATTTATGACTTATATTTAAAGCATACTTATGAATACACTGCTTTTATGAACGTTTATCATCTGGCGCCTTCTAAGTTTGATCACTTATAGTGGAGAGTTCTATAAATGAGTCATTTACAAGTCATCAAATTCTTCAGACTAACGCTCCATACAGCATACAAGTGAACATTTTTGACGAAACATCGGAAGGTTAGGTCTGTTTTATGTGCCAAGATAGTATCAAGGGTTTTAAAATTCTATTTAAATTCTCAATATGTTTCCATGTAGATACTCTTCTTTGCCAATGATACTGACACATATGTGGCCGTCAGCGGAACCTGCTATCTGACTTCTCATGCAAATTTTGAATTTTCATTTTCATTCGAATGCTGTATGTGTTATGCATCAATCCGTTAGAAGTTAGCAGATAATGTGTTCAATGTTAGTGAATAAATAAGACAATAGTGGCCTTTGACTATTTATACAAATGAAAGCAATCTGTACCTGGCCAGAGATGTCGATAGTTGACAAAGTCAAATATTTCCTCATCTCCATACTGGCATGTGAAGAAAACGACATTTTCTCTTCCTTGCACTGTTCTGTACTTTAAAACCGAGTGATCTCCATCCTCTTCTAAAACTGAATATTAAACAGAGAGTAAGTAAAAAAACCAGCAATATTTGCTGCCAAAAAAGATGCCTATTAGACATATACGTCACCCGAAAATCACATTTCAATTAAATTTGATTGAATAACTTACCACAGGGTGTCAAAAATCCGCATATGTCTTGCTCAGTGGAAAAGCATACGAGCTAAAATTTAAACCTTGCTATTAAAGGTAATTTAATTCGCTCAATAACTAAACTATAATGCACAGTTTATTCCCGCAAGCCGTCAAATAGACCTGAGCTAAAAATAAGCTGCGAGAAGTGAACATTTCGTTATATTGATCATTTAAAAATCGAACACAATTATGGTCTAGAAATTGCCTTCCATACATTTCATAATTTAATGACAATGACGCTTTTTGAAGATAACCCAGGTAGGCTTCCTAAATGTTTAATATTCAACAAATCTGCAGTGGAATAGATAAACTAGTCATTCATTTTTATTTATTGTTCCTCATCAAAGATTATATATAATATAATTTTATTACTTTGGTGAAATTTGATTTCTTTGCGGAAAGCATTGCATTTTGACGAAATGCAGCATAGTTCTTGGTCAACATTAAGTTGAACCAATGATTCAGTTGTAAATGTTCCATTAATTAAATTAAGCAAACCATCCGATTTGAAACCCTTCATTGTGTTATTCACGACATCAGCTTAGAAAGTTGTTCAGGCAGACGCCACTAGCATTCATTTATTTAAAAAACAACTTACATTCGATGCATTTATACGTGATGGAGTGTGTTTGAGAATCCAAGTCAGTTCTGTATCATTTTCAGTGGCATTTATGGATGATGAGGTTTCATTTTCAAAGATTAAATAACCTAAAAATATTATTGTTTTGAAAGATAATAATGTGCATTATAAAAGAAATACTTCAATTTAATATTACATGAGTCCAAAACTAAAGATCCTGACGTACGACAATTCGACAAAGCGTATGAAAGTGCTCAACTGAGATCCAATAGATTGCGATCGATTCATTTGGACCTTGAACCCCAATCATTATCACGTTTGTGCGTTTTATTTTCGGCAGAAATATTGTAATTTTCGAAAATTCTGTAACTAAGAACACAAAAAGCTAAATATTCGCAGTGATTGCTAGAATGCTCTTTATCAACTAACGGTTTATAGCAAAATATATGCTTGAATCTAAAATAAATTAGACTTTAACACAAATAAATATCATTTTCACAATATCAACGTTATATATCTGCTTTTAAAAAAGACCAGCAATACTGAAGAAAAGAACCTATTTTAGCATGATTGACACATTGATGGCAAGTATTTTCATCTTTAGCTATATTTAATACATTGTTGGACCCGTCAGAAATGTTAAAATTCTCGATTGCAAAATATTTTGGGCAAATCGTTGAAAGTAAATTAAATAGATTACGTACGTCTTTCGCCTTTGCATCTGAAACCTTCAGTTGTATTCTGTACCGCAAAAATCCCTTTTTCGGCTTCAACAACATAGTTTTTCCATTGAGGAGCACCATCTCGTATAACCCTGGCAAAAAGTGCCATTTTCGAAACTTAAAACCGGTGCGCGTGGAAGATATGTTTCAAAGAAGAAGCGCCCACTTTGCTGAGTAAACACTGGGCGTTGACTGCCATATTCTTGACGTTCTATTCACAAAGTGTTATTCAACGAATTTTTAGCTCAAGAAAAACGTTGCTTAGGAAAATATATATTAAATGGCATACACCCGGAAAGATGTTATCATAAAGCAACTGGCGAATTTCAGATGAATATTCTAATCACTTCTACTAATTCAAACTCCATATTTTGCAGACGTCTTTGCTTGTGCGTCAGTGATCCTATCGTTCATACTACGATTACCAAAGCATACAAATTTTAATTAATGATTACAGACGAGGTTATTCGTTTGATATTTCTTTAGAAATTCAACAAGTACTACATCCGTAAAAAATACTTACTTGTGGTTAACATTATGGTATGTTCAATATGTTGGTTTACTCTTACGTAGATAAAATGTCACACATTATATCTAATAGAATGAATTAAGTGCAGATTATACCGTTTAACCAGGTTCTTGTATTAGACGAAACACTTGCATATAAAGCCTTGTATTAACGGTATCTATCTTCGGATGACGAACACCACTCAGCCATAAATTGCTTAACAGTTAATCCCCTTTAAGGCAACATTATTGGGAGGGATTAAGTTTTAATATTTGGTAGAACTAGCAATTGTTGGTACATCCGTCATTTTGTTAAATGATTTTGTCAGGTACTTACGATGGTAGTATACATTATAATGCATTCCATTTATCTTGATCATTAATATTCCCATAAACGAAACCTCCGGAAGGTTTATTGTAAGGAAACATTCTTTGGCTACTAAAAGTGGAAACACAGTTTTGACAGGCTTGTCTGTTTAAATTTGCAAGTGATCCACCTGTAGCAAACAGGTGAGCAGCATAAAACTAACAGCATTCGAATGCAAAAGAAAATTCAAAATTTGCATGAGAAGTCAGATAGCAGGTTCCGCTGATGGCCACATATATGTCAGTATCAATGGCAAAGAAGAGTATCTACATGGAAACATATTGAGAATTTAAATAGAATTTTAAAACCCTTGATACTATCTTGGCACATAACACGACCTAACATTCCGATTTTTCGTCAAAAATGTTCACTTGTATGCTGTATGGAGCGTTAGTCTGAAGAATTCGATGACTTGTAAATGACTCCTTTATAGAACTCTCCACTATAAGTGATCAAACGAATAAGGTGCCAGATGATGAATATTCAGAAAAGCAGTGTATTTATAAGAATGCTTCAAATTTAAGTCATACATCTCGACTCATTCTTAAAATAAATAATACAAACTGTTCTATTTGTGTTTGCAGATTTCCTTAAAACAAATCGCTAAAACGACTTACATTTTATGATTGATATCAGCAACACAGTAACAAGTGCAGCCCGTTGTAGCCTCTACAGAAGACGATTCATTTTAGACAGTGGTAATCAGCTGCCCGCTATTTAAGCAGGGCTCCATGACCTGTACTAAAGTGATCCAAACAACACTTTCCATTGAGCCAACGTGGATTAACTGTACAAGCGCACTATGACGGAGTGTATATGTGTGTAACTTTTTCGCAGAAGATGCCTGCACATTGCATTAACATATTTAACTAAAGCGGACATTGTATTAAACAGCCTTATCCCTTTGAAACAACCGAATAATGTTTTAAGGGTTTTGCTCTATTTTAAAGTTTTTCCTGTTTACACAGAGCAACGTTCCATTTTCACATTCAAAGGAAATCCTTTCCCTTTTCATCTTAAATGTAATAATTTGTGGTAACAAATTTAATGAAGGGGTTATCATTAACTACCTTGAACATTAAAAATCCTTTTTTAAATTAATAAGAATTGATTTGGGTAAGATCGAAAAATGCGTGCATCCTTGAATTGCTTTTGAAAATTATGCGATCCGGTCTCGTTCTACACTCAAACGTTCAAAAAAATAGAACAGTTAGATCACGATTGAAGCTCACTGATGATTTCAGGTGCTGGTGCTTTGTTTATCCACAAAACAAGCACTAAGTTTTATGTTATATGTATACGTGTCAACACAATTTGACTACATGCTAGTATTGAAGAAACACCTGTTTCTTTCCGCTGAGTTGACCTTGAAGTACTTAAGAGAAGAGCAGACTTTCATTGCAGCTAGCACATTTAATTTGCACTCTGGGAACCTGCTGTTAACGGAAGCCAATGCCAGGCTCATCTGGCATTGACTTCTTCACAGAATCTCCCTTATTCAAAAAGTTCATCTAAATTTTCTTTAGATGACTGTATCTGCTTTACGTGAACCAGATTTCCGTAAGCTAGTTTCAAAGGGCACATTTGTGAGAATGTGATGTGTCCCAATTCGAAGCAGTCAGTACAGTCTGACTCCGAGTTCAGAGAGTCACACGTCTAGCCGCTTAATTTGCATTCCACTTAGCAATGCTTTTCTACGGTCTTTGAAGGTTAAAGTGCTTCAAGTGTATTAAAGTGAGAAAAGCGTAGATTTATCATGAGGATGAACTGCGTAGTGACGATCTCACGCTTACTATCCCTATTTGTCATTCAACTAACCTTCCTTGGGTTCCAGCTAGTGATGGGTTTGAGTGCAGTGATTGTGGAAATTTTGTGATCTTCGTCGAAAGCATGTAACTACACGTCTGCTGTCAGCAGTTATATAGTTTTGTAGAATCTGCACGTGCCAAAAAGCTATGTTCACCGCCCAGGTTGTCTAGTCTCTCTGCAGCACGCCCCCTTTCACATCTTGAGACACATTGATAGACACATCTGCTAGCGTTATCACGAGCAAAACGTGGTTAAATGTGTTGGTTGGAAGGAAAGCCTACACCCAGAAACTACCTAAGGTTAGTAGCACTGTGTCTTTTCATACATGCTGTAGGATTTTCGCCTAATTCTCTAGAAGGATTTTTTTAATTAAACAGAATAACACGTGACTTCGAGACATATATTGGTTGGATGTTGCACTGCTGACACAGGGCTCCAGTCGACTGAAAGTTAGAATTAACTCGGAAGAGAGATCAAATTGAATCCGAGGCAATGAATTGGAAGGAGTCAAGGCTACCTACGATAACTGACGACATGCCGCATCTCCCAAAGTCCTGATCTTTAACTAAACCCAAATCGGCATCATCTGCTCACTCTTGGGCGACCTAACCCGCGATTACCTTAAAGTACAGTTATATCTTCCACTTTTTTATGTATCTCTGCGTCATTGCGTATTCTATCAACATTTTAAGAGGTACACAGCGTTGAAAGTTGACAGAGTTTGCAGCGTAGCACAAGTGCACTTTCACTGATTATCTTCCTAAATTCGGATTTACTTGCGAGCTTGACAATGGTCAGGAAGCTGTCAATCGGCAACCGATTTTAAACTATTACAAGTTCCAAAGATAGGTACGTACTGCGGCACGTTAAATATTTTACGAGAAATTATTAAGGATTGAAAATATTATAGACTTGAGCGGATGCGATTTTATATATATGATAGATAATAAATGACCCGCATCGATTTGGCGATTACCTGAAAATAAACAAAGACAATAGGGTGTGTTGCAGTAGCCCCATTATTAACCTCAAACCTTTTCTTAATCCTCAACTTAGAGCTTACAATATCTTCTCGCCTAACCCTAGAAATTAATCAAAACCTTAACCTTAATCCTGATCACAATGTCATATTCAGAATAAACACTACTCTAGCAGACACATTTGTAGTGTTAAGTTATTTTCCAATTACTTTGTTCTAGTATTGAGTGAAAACCAAGTCAACATATCCCCTCAACTTCACTGACTAAGATACATTGAAACACATTCATAAAATATACCAGGATCATAGTTTTATCACGTAGAAGGCCAATTCATAAAACATTAATAACGAACATGCATAGAAAGGCAGGCTTTGTGCGGTCTGACTGTCTTCTCAACTTATAATTCGTTTGACGATTTGTGTACCTCAAGTGCTACTTTAAAAGAAGTGTAGAAACAATTGGTGATTTTGAAATAAATAAATGATATAAATAAGCATATTTCTGCTTCACTCTTAATTCCAACGCCGTAATTTGATGATTCTGTGAAACGGTGAAAGAATTGTCCAGTAAGAGTTCCCTTATATTGAGCAACAACTATGTAGACATCTTACCATAAATATCAGGGATTAAGATAAATGAAAGAAATTTCCATAAATTATATCAGCCTAATATATCTATCAAGTATTTTGGAATGTTACTTAGGACTTCGCGAAGAGCCGTACAATGCTGTGGGTTCTCACCATCTATCCAAAGAATAAATCCCCTGCACTGTGGCCTACTCCAATTACTACATAATTAAAAACTATAAAAAATTGTGATTTTTGTGAAAAGGCTTAATGACTTGGCGTGTTTGCGGCTTGTGGTTTCTTTTTTTATAAAAAACCATCATAGAAACGGGATGAGTGTGCATTGGACTATCATAAATATACTTCAGTATGGATGGCTACCATAGAGCACTTTATTCAAATCATTCATTTGAACTCAGTTAAAAGCTTAAATGCAGCATTACGAAGCAAATTCTCATAAAACGTATTTTGTTAATCCACCCGGTCTGCTAATTTTCAATGATAAGATGTTTATTATGAAAGAGGTTAACCTTCTTAGAGAAACCCATAAGACGGTGTGTTCAAACAGCGTTTTTAGTGTATAAATCAGAAAATGGTCAGGCATTTTCACCTGCGATGCTTATCATTATCTCACATTGATGTCCTTTTAAGCAATCAAGACCAAATAGTCACAACCTAGGTCCTTTACATAAAAAGTACAGAAATTAACCCCTCCTTGTCGTTCGGTCAAGGTCAGTGACCGAAGCGACACACTTTCATGGTAGGCTGCCGTGCCACTGCAAGTGAAATAAAACGGCTGTCTTTTGGGTGTATTCTTGTGCCCTCTTACTCAATTTAAATACTCAGCACTGTAGACGAGCTACCACAGCCAATTTCAGACGGGAATTTGAATGGATATTTCTGCGCATAGTTGGTCATGTTATTTTCGTTATTTGAGTAGATTTGATTCTCAGAAAGGCCATTCCTACAGAATGCTACATGTTTACTCTTCTATAATGCAAGAGATTAGGCAAGATTTGGACCATATCGAAGGTTGTCAGACGTCCAAATAATTTGCTATTCTTTTAATATATCAGAGAAAAGTAGATATGTTTTTGCATTCTGCTATAAATGAAGATAAAAACAAGTAAGCAAGCTTTTGAATAAATCCCGTATGAAACCGGGAAATTTGATCATAATTTAATGAAAATAAGGCGAGGAGCAAGGTTTGCACTTGTTTCCAAAACCAAGCAACGACGTTTTCGAAATTATTTTGTGCACAGGGCTGACATGTTTGCCAGTAAACACAGTAATAAATTTGCTTGTGCGTGTGTTTGTTTGACTACGGTTAAAATGTAGACCGCGTACAAAATACTTGCAAAATTTTGTGGAGTTGTATTAAATAAACATCCATGTGAAATAAGAACTATGCGAAACGATAGTTTCGTATAATATATTCGAAACAAAATGAACAAAAGCGAAGCAGTTCTTGCAAAATCGAAGTATATATTAAGACACTGTGTCATGCATATGGAGCCTTATAAAGGGCATTAAAATAAACAAATGTAGTAATTAAGGCTTCAATAGAATGCCTAAAGTGCGTTCTTTTATTTCAGTAGAAAATTTACGATGTGATTACAAGGAAAACAACAAGCGTATAAGGTATCTCTATTTTCCCTTGAAATAACCTAGAAAAGGGGAAATTTCTTATATATATATATATATATATATATATATATATATATATATATATATATATATATATATATATATATCAGTTAAGTATCATATTAACGCGATTTTAAAGGAGCAACTTATTACAAAACATTTTTAAATGCAACTGGGCATAAAAACTGTTGACATAATGTTCCTCGGCCATATGTTTACATTTTTGGATTAATCTATAAATATGACGCAAACGATCATCGCCCATTTAAGTAATATTCAAAAGATCCCGAACTCGATAATTTGTTTAACGAAATATATTTTTTACCGGTTTGATAATCACATAAAACAGGATGTAAGTTTCTCGTCAATAGATAAAAACAATTAACATTGTGAAATGTACATGAGTATTTCACGGCCAGATCCTAAACAATTGTAATTTTAAATAAGAAAAAACTATAAATTACTTATTTAAAGGATATTTCTCTTAATATACACAAGATGTTATGCTTTTGCTATCACATCACAATTCTATTGAACTTTATTCTTTGCATTTACAGTGAGTTAACCATTTTCAGAATTCGACTCTGTTTTAAATAAGTTACCCTTTATCAAAAAACTAATGCTATTTTTCATACTTCCTTTAACTTTTCAATTTGCTTAACTTTTTGAGTTATCATTTCAACGCTTTGGTACATGTGAGTGATTTTCAGTCTTCCGTATTTTTCGGAAATTAGCATGAGTTTGGTTCCCTAATGTACATTGGAAAATGAACAAATTACCATGCATGCGTCTGTGAGAATTCATGGCCTCCTTTTTCAAGAATTGAAATTCAGATTCATGGTATATTGTGTAGTCGCTTGCGTGACTGTTCCTGTATACAAACACAAACCTGTTTGTGATGATACCTTAATCTCTGCTTTAATTGATGCCAGTTTAATGGTCACCAAGATGATGGAAACACCATTAAGAGCGAAATCCACGGAAAATAATGGGTAATTGAACTATGGTTTATGATGATGGAGTTGTTTTCTGTGAGCTTATCAAAACTTAACCTAGCGTGTACTACGAATTTTGCAGGATTGCAAAAATATGTTTAGGTAAAATCAGGACGGTGAGCTTTGAAAGTCACTTTAAAGTATTTTCTGAGCCATCTGCCACAGTATGACATGAGTAAGTTAGAGCAGTGAATCTGAACAGTTACTCACTATTGTGGCCTAACATTCGGTTCATTATCCATTACTCGCTCTCGTTTAAGTGATTAGCTATCAAAAATTGTAGTTTCGTTATACACTATTATATGATGAAATGAATTAACAGTCCTTTTTCTTTATATGTCCAAAATAGTTATCGTAGTCTTCGCAAATTCCAAGAAAACTTTTGATTGTTTCGCAGTTAACGAAATTAATGCAAAAATAATTAAGGTTCAAAATAAAATCTAACTTCTTATTAAAAATAAGTTATTCTTGGTCATTAAGTAATGAGATCCCTTGATTTCATCATTGCAAACAGTATGAAAGCAAAATGAAAAATATTCATGAAGCCGATGCTTAAGTGCAAATCAGACGATGTGCTTTGGTCAGATAAAACTCACGTAATTTCACTTCTCTACATAAATGTTTATTTATTACAAACAATTTTAGTGTTGGAGTATAACAGAAGAAAATGTGTAAGTAAATTGAAACTCGGGACTGCTCGTCTCGCATTAATTTTCCCATCCTACCTGAGCAGTCACTCGCTTGTAAATTCGGTTTTCAAATTCGATTTCGCAAATACCCCTGTGGTGTGTTTATTTTGGCGAAGTCGATCTTCAATGCATTTTTGCGTCGTAAATTTCACAGGCATGCATTAGTCAATGTTTATTTCCTCAAATTACTATCGCTGTTCTCGAAAAATATGCAATATCAGTTAAAAGACGCAATTCTCTATTATTTACGTCACCAAATTAGACTAGCCTGAGAATTTCAGACACATCTGCTCGTCAGCCAGTTGATCCTCTTATCCTTACACTTCGAGACTGTGTTGTAACGGTGTATTTAATCCAACCCCTAAATTTAATCCTTCTCCAAATCTTCCTTTCCTCTTCCTGATACGCCCTTGTCCGGTTATTTTGGTGGATTTCAGGTTTTGTTAAATGATTAATTGTGGCGAGTTACGTATATGAAGGAAGTAGCAACGAAAACTCACAAAAGTTTGCCCATATCGGTCTCTGCCACACAGTTGAAATCCAAGCTGTGCAGGCTCTCGGGCGTCAAGGTGTTCTAATAAACATGTTTCTGCTGAGAGTAAATAGTCGCAATCGCTTTTAAAAGAACTTGCTTCACCTGACAGTTCAGATTCATGCTCGCACCCTTCATCACAGACTACAACAGATAAGGTTTATACATGCACAGGGCATTGCAGTATTGATAGGATGCAGTCGATATGCTTCCATATGCCAATTAATTGTTCCCTGTTCATCGAGCCTAGTTGCCCTGTAGTGCGCTAAGCGCTCGATGGCCGGCATGCGGCTGGTGACCTGCTGAAATTTAATCACCGGCATTGGATACTTAAGTGATATCTGGCTCACAGTTATTGGCGTTCAAAAGTGTGTTCACCTGTGAGATCTCTGAGTGTCTAATTGTTTTGACCAACCTGAGAACTAGCATCGAATGTGGAATGGGGACATTATTGCACTGATGGCACGTAAACCAGGACTCAAGCAATTCTCGGCCCACACAAATGTCATTTCCCGCGAGGTTTCTGTCGAATAGGTGATCGTGCCGAGCTTGAGGTTCTTGCAACTCGAGCTTTTACTTTGGTGATACGTTAATTCTTAGTGGTGGCTACTTCCATCCTGCGTGACCTACTACATGTCTTTGCGCTGGTTGGAGATACCTATAAATTAGGCTGCGCAAATGAGCATACTGCCTGGGAATGTTTTCGCTGAGTTTCAACTGCACCTTTTTTCGTTTCTTTTGTTGGCCTGTTTCTATCATATTTATGTTGTACTTGCGATTGCTTTTCAGCAAAGTCTGATATTTTTCCTTATTATTCCTTATTATTATTAGTATTCCGTTCCGCTTTTCTTCTTATTCTTTTGTATTTCGAGAAGTTCAGTCTGTCTTCTGTTTGCGAACTGTATTCTCCACCGCATGTTTCCTTACTGTGACTTCTTTATGCAGAGTACTTCTCGCTCTGCTCGCTCGCTGCAGTTACCGTCGATTGATTGTCTGAGTGACTGAAAAGGATTAAATCTGTCTTTTCATTGCCACCTGGAATGGTTCTAGGAGAAGTTCTTGTCCGAAATAGTTGAGGGCCTGCGCTCTTTTAATCTTCTTTTTTCGAGTGAGGTGTTTACATGTGCTGCCGGTACTTGGTCACATGGACAATAAACGTTTATTCGGATGCCTAAAGTTCTCATCGTTTGTCCTGTTCAACATCTACTTCAACCTTGTTTAGGCATTCATATATCAGCAATTTTAAAAAATCTTTCAATTATTCCTTTGATTTTCTATTAATTTAATTGTTTGAATAATTTGATAGGGTTCATGTATGAAAACCTCGATTCTTACAAAGAATCGGAGGGCGCGATTCCTGGGACATTACGTTAATTAAACTGAGCATTAAATCTCGTACAAGAGGCCACCATCAGTGACTGTGGGGATGCAACAACAACTGAGCAGTTTTTGTAGTCTAACATTATCAAATCGCATACATGAGATATGAACTAGAGCGAATGATCCTATATCAGACGTTCGGATATTGAAACATGAATGTAAAACCGTCAAACATCTAGTGCACAATCTATTGTTCAAATTGGTTAAGTGAACAATAACTAAGAGTACTGAGCCACGAAACCAACTTAAATGGAGAGGATGCTACACCAGCCTCAGTTATCAGTGCACTTGAAGCCACGCTAGTCAGAACTAACGCAACCGACGAAGCGAAGCACACCGTGAGCCAAAATGCCACCTCCATATTAATAAAGAATAAGCCCACCAATTATATGGCATTCGCGGAAAAAGAAGCAAGGAGGCAATTACAAATGGACAAGGATATAATATTGCTACCAGCCTAAAAACTAAGAGTATGTGTCGCAATGAACCGCGTCAACCACAACGATAAGTCGCAAACCTTCCTCGACGACCAACAGTCCTACAAAACCCAGTGTCCTCAGAGGCTAAAACAATTATCTCTTAGCCAACTAAACTTCCGAGCCATTTTAAGCGCAACTGATAAAGCACTGGCCCGATCCCATGGATTACCAAACATCCCCAGCACTTAATTTCCCTTTCGGCCAAGCTTTGACTTGAAATGCAACCCTACCTACAATCTGCTCAAACGGAAGGCCCGAAACGTAAACTTTCGAGCACCTCCATCAATTTTGCCACCCAATACCTAGGCTGGCATGTGGGAAAGATTGTTCGACCTTAGTAACGCATGGTTACCTTTCTAAATGGTTTCTTATTAACTTATATCTCACCGGACATGGCATAGGACATACTGCGCAAATGGCTGGTAAGTACCTACGACAAAGCGAGAACACTCTAAAATTTGACCGTTACATGCAACGCTTCGTCTTCTGCCAAAAAATACTTTTTATTCTCAATGGTAGAGCATAAGAGCAGATCAAAAGGGATTGCGATGGGTTTTCCAATATCCAGTTTAAGTGTCAAACTGGTCTAATAAGAGTTGGAGAAGGTCGTCTTCGATCACTACAAATCTGCATTTTGATGCTGATAAGTGGCCAACACTTTAAGTAAAATTAAGGGTAGCAGACTAGCAGCCTTCCAAGAATTTTAACGGCATATTCCCCAATATTCAGTTCACAAGAGAAGAAAGAATACCGAACAATTGCTTTCCTTGACGTCCGCGTTACACGCATACCAATGGAGAAATTGCCACCAAGATGTATAGGAAGGCGACTCACACAACACCGGATCCCAACTACCACAGCAGGTGACCGGTGGCGCATAAATTCGGCTTTTAAAGCACTTTTTCAAAAGGCAAAACACAATGCAGTGAATATGAGAAAGCAGTACGAGAACAACCACAAATTCCGGTCCAATTGGCAAGGATGGATGCCTCAGTAGCTTCATCAGCCGCTGTCTCCATACGCACCTACTCACAACAAACACAGGAGAGTCACAAACACTCAGTCATCCTCTACTGTATAAACAGGGTGTGTCAGAAGCAACACAACGTATCACTGCAGAAATGGGTGTGCGTATCTCCCATCGTCCAACAGCTACCATGCGTACCCGAATCATCAAGTAAAGTACCGACGAGCTGAAGATGAGCAATCTATTATCGTTTATGTATTCGCAGATTGTGGCGGTGCTCACCTTTATACGATTCAGAATGGATGATTACTTAACACGCGAATAATGATGTATAAACAGGCAGTGCAGAGAGGTGGTCCACGATCTCACATCGCTTCCTGACAGTTCGACCGTCGTAGTCCGCGATGTCCAACGTATGCGGGAGAGGGCGCAGGTAGCTGGCGCGGCCGGAGCCGCCCCTGGGTGTGCCACCGCACCTGGCTCAGATTCCACGGAGTGCCATAAATACCACATTAAGAAGGAGCCATTGCAGCCTGACTCTCGGTCCGCCTGTCAGCCACTCCACACAAAACATACACTGGGCTGACCACGCGGTCCGAGTTACCCCGTCAGTTGGCAACCTACCAAGCCACGGCTTTTAGCACCGTAATAATTTCCACGCTAGTCTATCCTGGGTGAAGTCCTCTCAGGTAACTGAGTGGATTTGCGGTTGCTTCAGTGATTTCTTTGAAGTGTCCTTGAAACGTCGTTTTTGACCTCCCTGTCTGCGAACACCCGCAGTGAAATCTTCGTAGAAAAGTCGTTTGGGTAGTCTCTCGTTGTCCATTTTCACCAGTTTGCCGCTCCATCGCAGTTGCACTTGACTCAGCATGGCGTGGATGCTAAGGAGTTTTTTCCGCCCCAGGATTTCCATGTCCAGGATCCTACCTTGCCATTTCACCTTCAGTATTTTGCAGAGACAGCAGAGATGGAAGTATTTCAGCTTCCTGGCTTGGCTCAAGTAGACGGTCCTGGTTTCCACTCAGTAAAGGAGTATCGTCAAGACGATAGCAGTGTACATCTTCAGTTTGTTGTTCAGATTAATACCGTGGCGATTCCACACAAAGGCCTGCAGCCGGCCGAAGGTGTGACAGGCTTTGGAGATCAGTTGTGCAACCTCGTCATCGATTCTCGTTTTGCGTAACAGCTTGTGTCCCAGAGAGGCAAAATTTTCGCAGTTTTGAGTTGAGCACCGTTGACATTGATTTGGGGAGCATTGTATTCCGCGTTATGCGTTTGGAGCATGACCAACGTTTTAGCTGTACTGATTGTTAATCCAAAATTGGCGCAGCCTGTAGTGAAGAGATCCATGCTCCTTTGCATGTCCTCCTCCGTCACGGTGGTAAGGGCGCAGACATCCGCGAAGAGCAAGTCATAGACTAAAGTCATAGACACAAGCGTTGAAGCCTGCATACGCCGACTGATGAGAAGCTGCCCGTCAGTTCTGTAGGCGATGTGGATCCAGGGTCCTCATCACGTTAGGCGTCGGATAAAAAATGTTAAGATTGCCTCAGACCTGAGCTGACATCTATCTTTCGCGACGAATCTTAATACCTTTATCTCAGTGGCATAGTAAGCCCCGCAACCTTGAGTACAATTAACTGATTAAAGGTTAACTTTTTGATCTCTGTTACTAGTACGTGTTCCAAAAACTGTATGTTTCACCAACAATGGGAAATAAATGCAGTATGTAAGTAACAATTTCCAAGAAATTATATTCAACAATTTTTTTATTTTTCTATCCGGAAATATGGGATCTTTTATAGCAGATAATTCTTGATCAAAAATGCTTTAAGGGAAAACACATGTATTTGACATTCTGCATTTCATGAACTCGAGTTATCTGCGCTTAAACGGTTAAGATTTCTTATCGGTGTTGCCATGAGACCACTGATTAAACTGAACACAAATGAAAAAAGGTAAAAAATGACTTAATTATTCTCCGGGAGTTGTAAGGTCATTAAGTTACTCCACTATAATAGAAAGGCACAGATAAGTTAGATGGATAGAAACGGGGTGAAGTACAATCGGATGCAGTAGACCTGCACAAATAACTAGTAATATTATTATGTGATTATTTTTAGTGACGGCTGAATGACATGTCAGAAGAATAAACATATAACACTCTTCTACTTCACTATGAGAGCGGACAGAAATTGCCTTCAAAGACGTCACTTAATTCACAAACATGAGAGCAATCGGGATGAGGTAGAGTAAACCACCCGACTTAAGGGTTGTTCAAATTAATAGTTTTAAGTGAGAGAGGTTGCGTAGAGATTAATCTATAAAGTGAGTGGCAGCCCCCTTTGATCTTTCACCGCTTTGATCAATGTGCATGACCGGTCAATTAGCCGAGGCATGTGTAGGCCAGAACTTGCCCTGTAAAATTCAGAAGTTCGTGCAAATATGAAAGATGTATTTTTTTTCGTAGATTTACGACATCGCAGGCAGCTCGGAATATTAATGGCGTATTCTCCTCTGGCATTACTACACAGCAGAACGTATCAAATTGGTAAGCGAAATTGCGTTCTGTAAACTTTGATCTCACGAATTAGACACATGATTGGAGATGTTCCAAGATGGATTATGAAGAACTAAAGGTCACCTTCTAGTGAGATTCATCGCTGCTGCTTGCTATTACCAAGCTCAAAATATAAAATTAGTTAGCTGACGTCTGTAAAGTAAAGTATTTGCTGAATGAAAATCAAAATCCACAACGTGTGTAAAATTCCATGAAATTGCTTTCTCGTTACAAAATATTATTCATTTTTAAAGCTATATTTTAATGTTTGATGAGAATGGATGTGAAATGATAACTTTGTATATTCGCCACAGTGGTTTAACAAGGACCAGCTACCAAAAACAGCTCAAAGTGGATTAGTTATCAAAAAGAAGCTGATAGGAGTGTATGATCGTTTGGAACATTTGTCATTCATTACTATTTCTGGAAACCTGGTTGGCTGTACTGATTAGTAATCCAAAATTAGCGCAGCCTGCGGCGTAGAGGTCCATGCTCCTTTGCATGTCCTCCTCCATCACGGTGTTAAGGGCGCAGTCGTCCACGAAAAGCAAGTCATAGTCTGTAGTCATAGACACACGCGTTGAAGCCTGCATACGCCGACTGTTGAGAAGGTACCCGTCAGTTCTGTAGGCAATGCGGATTCCAGGATGCTCATCATGGTAGGCGTCCATCAGCATAGCAGAGAACATGAGACTGAAGAGGATGGGGGCCAGTACGCAGTCCTGCTTCATTCCGTTGGTCACAGTGAATGCTTCGGATACTGTCCCGTTTTCAGTGACGCTCACCACCATCCCGTCGTGAAGCTGACGCATCATTTGCGTGAGCCGTTCTGGACAGCAGAATTTCTGCATGACATTTTACAGTCAATCGCGATTCACCATGTCCAAGGCTTTCGTCAGATTCACGAAGGTAGTGTAGAGGTAAGTTCGCATCTCCTGGCACTTCTCTTGTAGCTGGGGGGTGGCGATGATCATGTCGGTTTTTCCACGGTGTTGTCGGAATCCACGTGGGCTCTCCGGGAGTAGTCCCTATTCTAGGTGACCACTCAGACGATTGAGAAGGATACGGGCGAAGATCTGTTCGGCAATTTTGAGCAACGAGATGCCCTTGTCGTTATTACCGAGTTGCCTATTCCCCATCCGATTGTAGAGATAGACGATGATCGCGTCTTTGAAATCCTGAGGAACTTGTCCTTGAAGTCACAGCTCCTCGAAGAGTGTTGAGAGTTCTGCCATCAGATGAGGCCCGCCGTGCTTGTAGACTTCCGGTGGGATTGTATCGGATCCCGGTGCTTTACCACTGGAAATCTGCTGCACGGCCCTGATGGTTTCTGGTAGGAAAGGCCGCGGATCCAGGTCATCGTTCTTGTTTACTTGTGGGAGTTGGTCAATGGCAGCATCGAAGATGGCTCATAAGCAATTAAGGACACTTCTGACGTGTCTGGCCACGAGATTCAGAATTTGGGATCTCTCCGCAAAAGTGTTGTGTCATCAGAGCTGAGCTGCGATGCGGTCCCCTTGACACCGGGGTAGTAGATGGCCTTGATGGCTTTGAAGAAGTTTTAATTTCATTGCGGTTCGCATGCCCGTGGATTTCCTCAGCCTTTCAGACAATTCAGGCGTCCTGAATCTCCCGCAACTGTTGCCGTATAAGGTGGCGGCATCCGAAGAAGGGCTGCAGTTGTAGCTTCAGTTCGAATTTCCAGGAATTCTTTGTGTAGTCGATTCTTTTCCATGAGTTATTTGCTAATGTTGGCGTCATTGTCGTAAAAGCAGTCCTTGTGTTGATGGAATGCGCGTCCGAAGACTTCGAGGGCGGTGGACCGGATGACAGTTCGCAGTTCACACTATCGTGTCTTTACGATGGCGTTATCATCTGGAGCATGCAGGTCATCCAGTTTCCGAGTTATCTGGTTGCTGAAATCAAAACAGTGACCAGGCAAATTTAACAAAAGAGTATTTAACTTACCCGGTGGGGGTTATCGATGGTTGGGGCTATCGACGGTGTTGAAGTAAGAGACCAATCTTGTAGAGGACGAGGCGGTGATCCGACCAACCATCGGCATCGAGGATCGCCTTTGTTACCAACGCGTCCTGTCGATCCCACCTCTAGCCAATAACATAGTCCAGCAGCTGCCAGCGCCGCGACCTAGGGTGCATCTATGTTGGCATCTCCCGCGTCGGAAGGTGGAAGAAGGTGTTGGTCAGAAGGATATGGTGTTCCGCACACGTTCGCAGAAGAAGGAGGCCATTATCGTTATAGCTACCGAGGCCGTGAGGACACAGCACTCAATGCAAAGATGCGTGGTCTGTCCCGACGCGAGAGTTGAAGTCACCAATGACAATCAACTTGTCTGCCTTTGGCACAGTCACCAGCAGGGCGTGCAGGTCCTCGTAAAACTTGTCCTTCGCGACATCATAGCTCGCCATTGGGGAGGCGTAGGCACTGATGATAATTGCGATCTTGTCTCCCCAAAGAGGCATGTGGAGGCTCATCAGGCGATCATTGATACCCTGCGGCAGGCAGGGCAGATGTCCCACGATGTCGATCCGTATGGCAAAGGAGACACCAGCGTCACGTCGCTCAGCCTTTGGCCGGCCACTCCAGAAGAATGTGTAGCCGGCAGCCACCTTCTCCAGCTGACCCTTTCAGATAATCGGGTCTCGCTAAGAGCAGCAATGCCTACCTTGTAGCTTGCCAGTTCCCGAGTGACTAGCGCCATCCTCCGTTCAGGGCATTCGCTCCTCGGATTGTCTAAAAGATAACCAATAATTCTTAACTGCTAGGGTGGGCGGACTTACAAAAGCAGCCTGGAGGGTATGGCGCGGAAGATGGGTAGATTGGGTACTTTCGCCACTACCGTAGGACTTCTTGCGAGGGGGAAGTGGGGAGCTCGGGAGTCAGACATACCGGGTGTGGAGGCATACACAGCACCAGAGACCCTCACCTCGTTTAGTCCGGTAGTCGTGAAGGTTGCCCGGGGGAATAGTGCAGCTACGTGGAGCCCTAGGTTTGAGTTGGGTACCAGTTAGAGGCGGCCACATGAGAATTCACCACCTGTACGAAACAAATGTAGCGACCAAATGCTATCTGTATGGTGCTTCCCTTAATTAGTAACCCTAAATCCCATCGTTACTTATCGCTACCCACAGGCTGGAGGGAGGCCATTAATTCTAAATTATAAACACATGGAGAATGGCGCTACCAATCAATAAGACAAGATAGGAACTACTGGAAGATTGGATCTCTGACACAAACTCAATCAACAGATACGTTTATCCATCGTTTGCAATCTAGCGCTTTGCTCGTGCGGCCAAAATGCACGTTCTAGTAAACAGCCAAAGGTGTATGCGGTTAGGACGTCATGAAACGCTGCGAACTAAGTAATATCAAAAACACCAACCCATCCCGGAGAATGGCCTACAGTATGAGACCGAAAGCTTAGGATAATACGCGCACTGTCTCAGTTACCTAGGTCTCACATATTCGCTTCTATTTGTAAAATTTCTATTTTCTACACAGAGAATAATCTTCCAATATTCCTAATTTTTGATTTGAAAGGTTTAATTTATATTTGAAAAAAGCTAAATCGGGTACCACTGATCCTTTACTGACATTAAACCACTTAACGCAAAGCAGTGCAGGGGCGGAGACATTTGGCCGATTCAATACGAAGATACTGGGCTAAATAGTATTTCGGACATAACAATAGACTGATATTACACTGTTAACCATAGATTACTCCTCACTTAAATTTACCATCAAGTTAAACAGTAACGATGGTGGACTACATAAGTTCCCAGGACTAAATGGCTTACGCAAATGTCAACGAATCTTAAATATTCCCGTGTTATAATAGGAAAATAAGCACTGATCAGAGCCCACAGTTTAGCCCTAACCAAAAGGCTGCACACTGAATGCCTGGTCAAGCAGTCAGTTTAACTGCTTTTTTTGACGTATATTAAGTATATATATATATATATATATATATATATATATATATATATATATATATATATATAAAGTATATATATATATATATGTAATTCATGTATGTATATATGTAAGTCATGTATTCCGTCAAACAGGAGTTCGTTTCGTTTGTCGACAACTGTTTTGCATAGGCCTTTCGAAACGTTTTTGTACCGTGACTGTGGTTTGCTATCAAAGCATGGAGACCCATCTGCACTAAGTACTGAAACAGTTTCGAAAATGTCAACGGCCTTCTGCCCAACTTGAAGTTGGTGAAAATTCACTAGCAAAAGCCATTAACTATTGTTGGTATATTTGTTTGGCGTTACGGGCAGCTTTAACCTTATGCGTGGGGATTATGGTTTGTAGCGTCCGAGGATGTCAAGGATAGCACAGACCATGGAGGTGTCAGCGGTAGGGCGAGAAGGAACACCGACTATATATATAGACCATCGAAGCACCATTTCCATCCGGGATCCATGCAAACAGTGTTCCCAGTACATTTACACAATTCTGTCGGTTCTGTGGTCCGTTACATGCCGTCTTGTACGTTGAGACTTTTTTTAAGTTAGCACCTAAGACCACCCTGACGCCAACGGTGATCACGTGGTTGTAGTTGTTTTTCATCTGAGTGTTTGAAGCTTGAAATCCGTAGCATGAAAATGGTGTTATGACTGCGTTCGTCAAAGGTTTTAAAATGAAGCGGGATCATTGATGCAGTGGGCACCAGAATGTCAGCTGATATTTGCCGTCTTAATGTTCCATGTAAGAAAGTTGTAACTGATTTACTACTACTTTAAATCTTTAAGTAAATTTGCTTATAAAATTTATAAATTGTTCGAGCCCGGCGTTCCACTCCTCCCATGCAGCATGAAGTTTGTGTCTGAAATCATACTACTTCCCCTGTAGCATTACTTTGCCTTAAGTTACTGTTTTATCACGCGCCTACATATTACTAATTCTGCAAAAGCACGCATTAATTTGTCTATTTGTACAGCTTTTTGATATTTCCTTTGTAATAAGGGGTTTTCCAGATATCAATAATTGATTTGAAGAACTTTTGGAGAACTTAGTTGTTTTGGTGTGGTGCACACCCGAGGAAGGCCTTAGCATGGCAAACGCTCTGGCCAACTGAGAGAAAAGGAGCTTTGAGTTGACTCGCACTTTAGTTCTATTTTCTTGATTAATGTTAAATTTAAAAAATTTTTGACGCACTTCCGCTGGGTTGAAAAATTTAAGGGGTACAAAGCTGCACATCTTAATTGCCCTTAATTGCACTAAACTAAACGGAAAGGATTATTTATGATAGTGAAGAACGTTAGAAACACGATATATTAAGACTTATTCCATTGTGTGTTTTGTAAACTTTAACGTGTCACATGCGTATGGCTGTGGGAAATCTGGCTGGCATTTTACAAATGAGCATTCAGCTGCCTCTTAAAAACATTTACGGTCAGGGCCTGCTCGGATTTCTTCGGTAAATAATTCCATAACTAATTTCGCTTCGGGAGTAGATAGAGGGCGTCATTTGGTGCATTCCTCTCTCCTTTGCCATTTGATAATTTGTTAATCTGATGTTCGCTATTTGCTGTCATTTCACTTCTTTGCCTTGAAAGTAAGAATAAACTGTCATGTCAGCCCTTTTCAAAATGCATCTAAGCCTTCACTTCCTTCTATGGGGCCGGATACATTGGTCGAAGAACTAGGCACCCATCCGATCAGATACGAAAACACCATACTGTCTGGCTAAATCAAGGCATGCATAAATGAATCTTTAGTTCATTTCGATCCAACATGATTCAGAGCGGCGATCGGGCAGACACTAACTACGCTTTCCGAGTCATCTATTAAGTGCCAGCTAGACTCTACAAGTTCCTGTGAACGTGGATAACTACGATGGCAGAGGCAGAAGCCATAAGAGTATCTAAGATTGTGTCCCATGTTAGATGCACTGGATCAAAACCGGGGCCAAATCAGCCCAAGATAGGCTCTCGTAAACTAAATATAGTGTACAAGATCAGGCACGAACATATTTCTTTCTTGTACTCATTTGATAGCAAATAATTAATTCTGGAAATTTAAGTCTCGAAGTAACGGTAAATTTTAGTTTTAAAATGTTTCTTTTTATACGATTTTTAAGATTGTTAATGTTCGTTGATAATACACATCATCCGTCAATTTATTGATACTGGCAACAAAAATAACAATATGATCAACAACAATGATGAAACTTTATGACAGCTAAAGAAGCAGAGGTTGGATTTTTTGATTGTATATGACGTGTAGATTGGACGCATTTAATGTGTGCAACTGAAGGTTAGGGTTTAAATTATTCAGTAATTGGAAGATTTTTTAAAACCAAACATACTATGTCTTAAAGTATAAATTTCAAAAGTGCGTTACTTAGTACCAAAAAAAAGTAAAAGCATGTTTTGCTTGCTTTCTGTGAAATATATTTTAATTTATAAGAGCATTGAAAATCACAGAGAAAAATATATACTAATTACGAATTCATTTATTACTGGTATTTTTGTGTGCACACCCTCGACTGAAAGCTCGATCACAAGTTGGCGTTCTTTAATAACCGAAGTGACTTAATGCTAGGCCGCCAAATTACCAGTGCAACAGTCCTACTTAAGTAAGCTGTTCTAGTTGAAAACACATTCGCAAAATTCGGTTGACATTTCATGAACTGGGAAATCTAATAAATATAGTAACATTATTATGTTAATACCAATGTGGATACCTGGGAGTAGAGGGCAGAAGAATAACCATACAATATTATTTTAAGTCACTGTGAGAGTGGACAGGCTATTACTTTCAAAGATACTACTTAATTCCCAAATATGATTGAAAGCGGGATGAGGTTTGAATAAGCCAACATACTTTAGATTTGTTCAAAAGAATAGTTTTGATTAACAGCGGTTGCGCTGAGATCAATCATTTAAGTAAGCGGAAGCCCCTTTGATCTTTCGCCGTTTTGATTTCTTTGCATGACCTGACATTTAAATCAACGGATGTCGGATAAAAAATGTTAAGATTGCCTCAGACCTGAGCTGACATCTATCTTTCGCGACGAATCTTAATACCTTTATCTCAGTGGCATAGTAAGCCCCGCAACCTTGAGTACAATTAACTGATTAAAGGTTAACTTTTTGATCTCTGTTACTAGTACGTGTTCCAAAAACTGTATGTTTCACCAACAATGGGAAATAAATGCAGTATGTAAGTAACAATTTCCAAGAAATTATATTCAACAATTTTTTTATTTTTCTATCCGGAAATATGGGATCTTTTATAGCAGATAATTCTTGATCAAAAATGCTTTAAGGGAAAACACATGTATTTGACATTCTGCATTTCATGAACTCGAGTTATCTGCGCTTAAACGGTTAAGATTTCTTATCGGTGTTGCCATGAGACCACTGATTAAACTGAACACAAATGAAAAAAGGTAAAAAATGACTTAATTATTCTCCGGGAGTTGTAAGGTCATTAAGTTACTCCACTATAATAGAAAGGCACAGATAAGTTAGATGGATAGAAACGGGGTGAAGTACAATCGGATGCAGTAGACCTGCACAAATAACTAGTAATATTATTATGTGATTATTTTTAGTGACGGCTGAATGACATGTCAGAAGAATAAACATATAACACTCTTCTACTTCACTATGAGAGCGGACAGAAAATTGCCTTCAAAGACGTCACTTAATTCACAAACATGAGAGCAATCGGGATGAGGTAGAGTAAAACCACCCGACTTAAGGGTTGTTCAAATTAATAGTTTTAAGTGAGAGAGGTTGCGTAGAGATTAATCTATAAAGTGAGTGGCAGCCCCCTTTGATCTTTCACCGCTTTGATCAATGTGCATGACCGGTCAATTAGCCGAGGCATGTGTAGGCCAGAACTTGCCCTGTAAAATTCAGAAGTTCGTGCAAATATGAAAGATGTATTTTTTTTCGTAGATTTACGACATCGCAGGCAGCTCGGAATATTAATGGCGTATTCTCCTCTGGCATTACTACACAGCAGAACGTATCAAATTGGTAAGCGAAATTGCGTTCTGTAAACTTTGATCTCACGAATTAGACACATGATTGGAGATGTTCCAAGATGGATTATGAAGAACTAAAGGTCACCTTCTAGTGAGATTCATCGCTGCTGCTTGCTATTACCAAGCTCAAAATATAAAATTAGTTAGCTGACGTCTGTAAAGTAAAGTATTTGCTGAATGAAAATCAAAATCCACAACGTGTGTAAAATTCCATGAAATTGCTTTCTCGTTACAAAAATATTATTCATTTTTAAAAGCTATATTTTTAATGTTTGATGAGAATGGATGTGAAATGATAACTTTGTATATTCGCCACAGTGGTTTAACAAGGACCAGCTACCAAAAAAACAGCTCAAAGTGGATTAGTTATCAAAAAGAAGCTGATAGGAGTGTATGATCGTTTGGAACATTTGTCATTCATTACTATTTCTGGAAACCTGGTTGGCTGTACTGATTAGTAATCCAAAATTAGCGCAGCCTGCGGCGTAGAGGTCCATGCTCCTTTGCATGTCCTCCTCCATCACGGTGTTAAGGGCGCAGTCGTCCACGAAAAGCAAGTCATAGTCTGTAGTCATAGACACACGCGTTGAAGCCTGCATACGCCGACTGTTGAGAAGGTACCCGTCAGTTCTGTAGGCAATGCGGATTCCAGGATGCTCATCATGGTAGGCGTCCATCAGCATAGCAGAGAACATGAGACTGAATATGATGGGGGGCAGTACGCTGCCCTGCTTCACTCCACCGGTCACTGCGAATGCTTCGGATACAGTCTCTTTGTCAGTGTCGTGCGCCGTAATCCTGTCATTAAGGTGACGCGGTATGTGCGTGAGCCACTCAGGACAGCCGAATGTTTGCATGAAATTCCCCAATCCATCGAGATTCACCGTTTCAAATGCTTTCGTTAGATCCACGAAGGTAGTGTAGAGGTAAGTTCGCATCTCCTGGTACTTCACTTATAACTGGCAGGCGGCGAAGATCATGTCGGTTGTTACACGGTGTTGTCGGAAGCCACATTGGCTTTCCGGGAATATTCATTGATCTAGGTGATCGTTCAAACAATTGAGAAGGATACAGGCGAAGATCCTTCTGGTGATGATGAGCAACGAGACGCCCCTGTGGTTATCGCAGAGTTGCCGGTCCCCCTTCCGATTTTAGAGACGGACAATGGTCGCGTCTTTTTAATCCTGAGGAACTTGTCCTTGGAGCCACATGTCCTGGAATAATATTGTGAGTTCTGCCATCAGCCGGGGCCCGCCGTACTTAAGACCTCTGGTGCTATTGCCTTGAATCCCGGTGCCTTACCGCTGGAAATCTGCTGCAGGACCCGGATGGTTTCTGGTAGGAAAGGCGGGAGATCCAGGTCATTGTTACGCTCCACTTGTGGGAAGCAGTCAATGGCAGCATCGGAGATGGCTGATGAGCAATTAAGGACACTTCTGAATTGCATGGCCCAGTGCTACAGAACTTGGGATTTTTCCGTCAGAAGTGTGTTGCCGTCAGAGCTGAGAAGCGGTGCGGTCCCCTTGATGCAGGGGCAGTAAATTGCCTTTATGACTTTGAAAAAGTTTTTTCATTTTATTGCGTTCCTCATACCCCTGGATGTCCTCAGCCTTTAGGACCATCCAGGCGTCCTGCATCTTCCGCAGCCGATGCTGTACAAGGCAGCGGTATCATTTTCAAACCTTATAGGAACCAGTACTTCTTCAGAACTGGGCTACTCAAGTCTTAGGTAGGTGTATTGGATGACAAGGAGTAGAGGTGAACACGGTAACCGACATTCACTTATCGAGAAACCTGTTATATGTGCATGCATATGGCCAACCGCGCGTCTCATATATATGCGCGTTTAAGGTCCAAATTATCGGTGTGGTAAAACAAGGTAAAGTCACAGAAGTTTATTATATCGTTTTGCGGTATAAAACAACATAAATTTGCAAAACCTAATTTTTTTGACTGAACAATGTGATCTCTCAGACCTGCATTCATTTGATTTTTATGAAATCAAAACAAAGGTTTCGTACTTCGAAGGGATATATTCCAAATTTTTCCGGCTTATTTTAATGTTCATTCATAGTAATGCACAAATAAATAAAATGATTTGATCCGCAGCATTTAATAGCATTGGAAATTTACTGGATAGCAAACAAAAGTCGGAGTTTGGCCCATGTAGCCCCGTTTTCCCATTAATAAACCGATCTGAAGGGAACTCTTTATTATTAACCGGCTTTCTTCGTATCAATTTAATATTAAATCAAAATAACACCTTAAAATGCGTGCCTGGCTACTACCTCAACTTCTGACATAAACATATTTTGAATTAGGCAGTCTACTGTATAGCGGTTTCCGAAACGAAAATCGCTATGAATGTGCCTCAAGCTCCTGTCGCGTGACCGCCAGCGCGGCCGATTACTCACCTGCATTTTCCGCCTCACGCACATGCACGAAGCTTGGCCCTTACCTCGCGAGAGCTCGAAGCCGATAAACTTGCGTCATTTCGCTGATTGACAGCTGGCGAAGGAGGACCCATGCCCTGGTGTGAAGACTCGCAGCAGTAAACACAGAACTCACAACAGCTGGCCTGAAAAGACAACTAGCGGGCAACTGCGTGCACAGTCCTTTGTAAGATCTTTCTTTCAGAAAAGCTAGTCTAACCTAATCTTTCTTCCCTTACTTCTGATTTTGAAAACCACCATGGTGTTCACTTCAGAACTCCAAATATCCTTTTACACCCCACGGGTATTCGGGCAAACTCCCATGTACGCCTAACGTTTCCATGGTGTCTAGGTGGTAGAAGAGGTGGGCGTGCATTAAACGCCGTGCACGTCTACATCCACTTTAAAATAATCTGCGCGCAGACACAGTCCCTTTTCAGATCGTGCCGAGGCTGCTGCCGACTGTGGACATCGTCGGAAACGACGGTCGACTTGTCGGTAACAGGGTCGAGGAAATTTCGCAAATCCCACCATACAAAGCCAATTTTCCGTTCTATATTGTGCAGTCTAGCTTGCACGTTGGTCAGCCTTAAAACTATACCAGTATGAAATGGTACATCGTTATGTTTAAATTTCTGTTATAAGGTTTATTTAGGAAAGAGTCCCGCGATAGACCTTAACCCTCCATGGCAGCGAGCAAACAGCTGAATCGCGATCCCCAGCGAATGTTACCAAAGCGTTGCCGTATTTAGCGAATGACATACTAGTAGAAATTAAAAATGAAATTGAGAAGGAAAAATGTCACATTATTGATGTACTCCTTGAACCAAGTACAACTACTATCAAAGAGCAATTGTTGGAAAACCTAACGCTTTTTCAAGGTTTTCTGAACTGAAAACTCTAAGGCCAAGAATAAGTTTCAGTATCGAAAGCCTTCAGGATCGAAATGCATCCTATTTAATCCTTAATTCGACCACATCCTAGGCTCCTCGAAATGGTTCCGAGTTGCAAAGGCTACATGTTTTTATCCTCTCAAGACGTTTTTGACTGAAATATTTACACCAGGAATTTGTTCTCAACCGAATTATGAACCGTTGGGGTGGCTGAATAGTCATAAGTTAGTGCGGAAACTGAAACTAAGACTGGAGAAAAAAAATTTTTATATACAACAACTGGATAATGGTACATACGGACACGCACTGTAAGTATGTCGTTACAGATGAAGCAAATGATGAAGGTACTGGCATAGCTGACTTGCAACATACCATGAAAATACAATGTATATATACAAATGTCCCTAACCAGCTCTCTTATTTCGACAAACTTACGATTTACGTATGCCAATCTTCCCTAGACGTCGTCTCTATAACTGAACAGTTGCTATCCACGAAGTTGGACGATCGCGAAGTCGCTCTAGGAGGTTTTCAGTTGTTTCGAAAGAATCGAGTGGGACATCCAGGTGGGGGTGTGCTCACTTATGTCACACATCGCCTGCCCATGTCAGATAAGGTAGGAAAGGTCATGCATGCAACTGAGGCAATTTGGTTCACTATCAGAAGACCAGGTTTCTAAGCACTCAACATCCTGACGTTCTGCCTACCACTGAGGAATGACTAACAACCATTAGCTAATCTAAAAGAAGAATTAGAAGCATTTGCTCTCTGGCCCGAGGTCCTGAGAATGAGTATTTTTAATGCTCCAAATATTAACTGAAACCCGTGTTCCGCATCAATCTCGGAATTAAAACTTGATAATCGCTTGCTACAAGCCGTACACAATTCCTTCTACCTCAACACGTCTTATTTCTAACTACACTACGTGAATGACAACAAGCCAATTGCTTGGGGCTTGTACTAACAGAGGAGCCTGGCAGAGCTACTTCCCCTGCTGCCTCTCTGAATATGGGACCACGTAGTCCAACTTTGGGGGTATTCAGTATTTTCTGCACCTGATCAAAGCATCATGGTCAAATGCAACAAATGGCATGAAGATTTTAGCCAAATTGAAATGGATATGCATCCTACAGACTAGAACGCAACATTCATCGGATGTCTTCTTGTGGATTGGTCGTATATTAAGGCCTTACTACAGGGACTTGTTATCAGACACCGTCCTCATTCGAAAAAGAAGGTCACTAAGAGGCCTCGGTCGCTTACGACTACGCTGAAAGCGAAAGCGTCGCAAACGTGTCTCAAGCGAAACACCGTCGGGTCGCTGCTTAAGTACGAGGTGCGGAGATCTAAGGGAAAAGGCCTTGTTGTTAAAGCTCATTAAGCTTCAAGAGTAACCTAAAAACAATGAGGTAGAAAAACTGTAGATATTTTAGAACTACACTAGGCAATGCACTTGACAAAAGATCCCATCTTTTTGTAAAACCGGATGGCAGTGATGCACTTTGTAAGGATGACGAAAAATTCAAAAGGAAATTTCGCAAGCATAGGTCAGCTTTCGATCAACTCTCGTCAGACCTATATATATAAAGTACTGCTTAACTAAGTTAAAAAGGTGGGTAAGTAGAACAAAACATTCGGTTGTCAGGGTGGGGGAGGGAGTTGAATCAAACAAATTGCGTTCCGTCTTCTGATCATCTTAGTAGGGATGGCAGCCACATATACATTTAATTAGTTGCAAGCGGTTGAATTGGTGGCTTTCTATCACGGTTATTGCAGTGCCTGTATAAAGTTCTTTTGGGCACACAAGGCCGGTTTATGTAGCCTGATTGCAGCCGTCTCTGTTATTACAAATAGCTTGAGGGACCTTGTAAATCACCCGGAAGGCTTCCTCTGACATCCAGTTGACGGTGTGAAAGACCTCAACCTGAATGAACTGGTGATGTTTCCACTGGATTTCTCGTCTCTCTTAACGAGCGCGCCGATCCCAGAAAAAGTGAAATACCACGGTGATGTCATTGCCTCCAACGAGCAGTATGTATGCGAGCAGTATGCATGTATGCCAGTGAATGCGCTCTAGGCATTGTACCTAAGGTTTACATTGAACGTGCAGTTCCTATTTGACAACAGCCTTACAGACACCTGGATGGGATAGCTTTAAGCTATCCCATTGGTCGGCTTCTGGTGAATATATTCATGGGCAACCTGAAAACTTGGCAGCTTTGTCTCCTGATAAACAGTAAATATTATGGGCACTATGTGGATGATATTTTCGTGATTGCATCTGTACAAAAGAACATATCAGCTCTAATGGATACCATTAATCAGGCGCACCCGTCAATACAATTTATATTGGAACAAGAGCAGTCCACATCGCTTCCTTTTCTTGACGTGCCTCTGAGTAGAAAGTCTGACGAGAGTATTTGGCGCATTGTCTATCGTAAGAATACATTCGGATTTTTGTACCGTTAAAATTTAAGTGAAATTTAGTACGCTGTTTGACACAAAGGGCAAAAGGATCTGTTCGACCGATAGCATTGAAGGAGAGCTTAAGGGTTTAGAAGACAGTTCTCGACAGAACAGATATTCAGAACAGACCATGGCCTTGTTAATGACGAGTAAGAAAAGACTTTTCATCGGGGTCCATTTTCGAGGTGATGCAGCAAGAGAACTCTTAAGAAGACGCCTAGGTCGAGCTGTATCAAAACCCTTCCAGCAGCTGACGCCCAGGTACTAATCTCGTGTACTCCCATCCTATACGGAGGGGGCAAGGACAAACTGCCAGCCCAGACCACCTCCATGGGCATCTATTCCTATACCTGCTCCTGTGGGGCAGAATGTATTGGTCGCACAAGCCGGTGCTTGTCCGAAAGGATAAGAGGACACCTAGCAGCATGATTAGGAAAGGGTCAAATAAAGACAATAAAAAGCTCTATTCTCGCGCATATTGTTGACAGGAATCATCGTGTAGATGCCAGAGAAGCCTTCCAGGTGAGTTACGAGGTCCCCTCAAGCTATTCAAAATTCCCTGGACAGCGTCTGTGTGTTGCAGCAGAATTGGCTGGGATCAGGCTACGTAAACCGGTCGTGTGTCCGCAAAAGAACTTTATACAGGCGCCACAATTACCATGACCGAAAGCAACCATTTCAGACGCTCGCAACTAATTACCTGTACCGGCAGCCGCCATCCCTCCAACGATGAGCAGAAGACGGACTGCAATTTTGTTTCACTCCCTCTCCCTCCCCCGCCCTGACAACCGTATGATTTGTTCTACTTACCCGCATATTTAACTGACAGTAGGTTACCTATCTCATGAAATGACATGCCCGAGATTTAAGGTGGTAGTATGGCACATATTTCAGAATGTTAGGGTTGAGGTTGGATTTTGGCATCCAACTACCGGCCGATCCACCTCACCTTCATATGCCACAAGATTCTAGAGTGAATCGTCCAAAGCGAACTGATGCAGTTTTCGTAGCGGCATTTACTCCTCCGCACTTAACTCCACACAGCATGGATTCCGTAGAAGAAGATTCGAATTGATCAATTTGCTCTACCCTCTAGAAAGTAGGATCTGAGCGATCAATTGAGGAAACATGTTGCGTGCAGCCCACGTAGACTTCAAGTAGGTCTAGGATAGAATGCCTCACCAGTATCTCCTATTACAACTCAGCCGTAATGGCTAAGGTGTAAGCTTATTAAGTGGAGCAAAAACGACTTGATTGGCCGACATCGGATTTTTCGTGTTGACGATCAGCAATCGGTGACAGTGGCGGTTGCGAACGAGGTCCCTCATAGCTCCTTTCTTTGTTCTGTCCTCTTCCTTTTACATTGATGCTAAGTTGTCATGTTTACTGACAGCAAACATCTTATAAGCATCTCCCACAACGAATCTCGTTAAGAAAATCTACAGGAAAAACTTGCCTCTACTCCAGCAATGGTTGAACCGCAGGCTTGGAATGGAAATTTCGCAGGTAGACCGCGGTAGTGGGTAGTGAAATAATCACAAATATTTCTTTATAGCATGACAGTTCGACCATCGATTTCGACGAGGTCCACCGTATGCTCCACACCAGGTGGTGCAGGGATGGTGACTTGCGCGTGAATTAGTTTAAAGTGATAGAGCCTTGCGCTGCAGCTACCGCACACTCTCCTCCGCCCCCACCTGAGCCCGATGTCAAGACAGAGTCAAGAAGACCGGAGATGGGAGAGGGCGCAGGTGGCTGGCGCGGCCGGATCCGCCCCTGGGTGTACCACCACACCTGACTCGGATCCCTAAGAGTGAGAGTGCCATGAAGGCCACATTAAGAAGGAGCCATTGCAGCCTGACTTTCAGTCCGCTAGTCAGCCACTCCACACAAAACACACATTGAGCTGACCACGCGGTCAGAGTTATCCCATCAGTTGGCAACCTTCCAAGCCACGGCTTTTAGTGCACCGTGATAGTTTCAAGCGCGTCAGATTGTTTATAGTGAGGAAAATGCGCTGAGCTGTTGACCTCACTCTCTCCCCACCCCCACAATCAGACCACCATTCGAGCCAGTTAGTTGTCTGAAGTGGTAGTGGGCGCATTAGCTGAAGGGTCGGCGTACCCGTCTTCGCGCGCCGCAGTATGACCTGGCCCCCATAATGCACACACCAGGATTTACTTACTCAGGGGATATAAAGGAGCCATCGCCGTCTGACTCCCAATCCACTGGTGAGCCACTCGACACACACAGCACATACACTGGGCAGACGGCATGGTCTAGTGTAAGCGTCAGATTAGCAGCCTTCCAAGCCACGGTCTCTAGAAACTGGGATTTCATCAGGTGCATTACGATGATTGTGAGGGTGTTTTCTATGTATTGGTGTAGTTAGTGTGTGCTGATGTGGCTTAGCCTCCGGTGGTGTACCGCAGGTTGTCGTGGAGGCGCATGTGTCCTAATAGGCCAATGCGGTGTTTTAATGTGCGGGAGCAGTGAGGGCAGTAGGGGCGGGCGCGGCGACTGTATGTCGGAACTCCAGGCACTGGTTCACCAGCCTCCATGCGATGGATTCGCAGGTGACCAAACAGGCCGATGCGTGTGCTGAAGTGTCGGGTGCATTTTGGGCAGGAGAAATCGGTAGAGGCTGGGGATTTCATTCATGATAGTGGGGGGAAAGTGGCGGTAAGAATGGCAGGAGCGAAGGGTGTGCATGATGTATCGGTGTTGTCGGTATTGCGGGGAATTCCGCTGTCATGGATACGCATGTTACCAAATACGCCCGAACGATGAGTGAATGCGCGAGGACAGTGAGGGCAGGGGAGGTGACGATCTCTGCTGTGTTGGTGCTTCAGGTACTGGTTCATCAGTCTCTATACGATGGATTCGCAAGTGACCAACCAGGCCGATGCGTGAGGTGAATTTGTGGTCGCATTGATGACAGTTTAGAATCAAGTCCCCATCGCTGATGGTGATAGTCTTGATAATTAAGGTGAAGGCGAATGTGGTTGCGGTGGTGAGGGTAACAGGCGATGAGAAGATATATGTGGTTTCTATGATGGTGGGAGTAATGGAATTGATGCAAGGAGTGAGCGTGGGGGAGTCTGAAGGAGGGTTGGCAGAATTTGACGAAGAAATTTGAATTGTCGGATTGTTGGTGCATTGCGTCCGAGGATGTCCAACCAGGCCGACTCGCGCGCGGAAGATGTGTTAACAGCGCGGGCATGTTGGCAGGGCCTGGGCATCGACGATATTGGTGCAGGGCACTGGTGACGTTCGTGCCGATCTTTTGGCCTTGGTGGCGGTGATCCGGTTGGCCTTATAGATTGCTGAACCAGTATTCATTGATTTTCTCCAAGCCGGTCTATCCTGGGCGAGGTCCTCCCAAGTCACCGGGCTGATTCGCATTTGCTTCAGCGATTACTTTAAAGTGTTCTTGTAGCGTCGTTTTTGACCTCCCTGTCGGCGAGTACCCGTAGCGACATCTCCGTAGAAAGGTCGTTTAGGTAGTCGCTCGTCATCCATTCTTACCAGGTGGCTGCTCCATCGCAGTTGCACTTGCCTCAGCATGGCATGGATGCTAAGGATGCCGGTCCGCTCCAGGACGTCCGTGTCCGGGATCCTGTCTTGCCATCTCAGCTTCAGTATTCTGCGGAGGCAGCTGAGATGGAAGTGATTTAGCTTCCTGGCTTGGTTCAAGTAGACTGTTCAGGTATTCGCTCCGTAAAGGAGTGTCGTCAAGACGACGGCCTTGTACATCTTCTTTTTGGTGGTCAGGTGAAAACCGTGGCGATTCCACATGGAGGCCTGCAGCCGGCTAAAAGCCTGACTAGCTTTCGAGATCCGTTGGGCAACCTCGTCCTCGATTCTCATGTTGCGTGACAGTGTGTTTCCTAGATATGCGAAGGTTTCCACGTTTTTGAGTTAAGCACCGTTGACATGGATTCGGGGAGCATTGTATTCCGCGCTGGGTGGCGGCTGGTGCATGATAACCGTTTTGGCTGTACCGATTGTTAATCCAAAATCGGCGCAGCCTACGGTGAAGAGGTCCATGCTCCTTTGCATGTCCTCCTCCATCACGGTGTTAAGGGCACAGTCGTCCGCGAAGAACATGTCATGGACTGTAGTCCTAGACACACGCGTTGAAGCCTGCATAGGCCGACTGTTGAGAAGGTGCCCGTCAGTTCTGTAAGCGATGCGGATTCCAGGCTGCTCATCACGGTAGGTGTCCATCAGCATAGCCGAGAACATAAGACTGACCAGGGTGGGAGCCAATGGGCAGCCCTGCTTCACTCCGGCGGACACTGCGAATGCTTCGGATACCGTTTTGTTATCAGTGATGCGCGACGTCATCTCGTCATGAAGCTAACGGACCATGTGCGTGAACCGCTCAGAACAGCCAAATTTCTGCATGAGTTTCCCCAGTCCGTCGCGATTCACCGTGTCAAAGGCTTTCGTCAGATCCATGAAGGTAATATAGAGGTAAGTTCGCATCTCCATGCTTTTCTCTTGTAGCTGGCGGCCGGCAAAGATCATGTCAGTTGTTCCACGGTGTCGTCAGGAGCCACATTGGCTTTCCGGGAGCAGTCCCTGCTCTAGGTGACCGTTAAGAGGATAGAGAATGATACGGGCAAAGATCTTTCCGGCGATGTTGAGCAACAAGATGCCTCTGTGATGTTCACAGAAATGCTGGTTTCCCATCTGCTTGTACAGATGGACGATGGTCACGTCTTTGAAATCCTTAGAAACTTTTCCTTGGCGCCACATCTCCTGGAAGAATGTTGTGAGTTCTGCCATCAGCCAGGGCCCACCGTGCTTGTAGACTTTCGGTGGGATTGCATCGGATCCCGGTGCTTTACCGCTGGAAATCTGCTGCACGGCCCGGGTGGTTTCTGGTAGGGAAGGCGGCAAATCCAGGTCATTGTTCGTGTCCACTTAAGGGAGCCGGTCAATGGCAGCATCGGAGATGGCTGATGAGCAATTAAGGACACTTCTGAGGTGCTCGGCCCAACACTTCAGAATCTTCGATTTCTCTGTCAGCAGTGTTGTGTCGTCAGAGCTGAGCAGCGGTGCGGTCCTCTTGATACACGGGCCGTAGATTGCCTTGATGGCTTTGAAAAAGTTTTTCATTTCATCGTGGTCCGCATAACCCTGGATTTCCTCAGCCTTTGGATCATCCAGGCATCCTGCATCTCCCGCAGCCGTTGCTGTACAAGGCGCTGGCATCTGAAGAAGACTACTTTTGTGGCGTCAGTCCGAAGGTCCCTGTAGGCTTTGTGTAGTACATTCTTCTCCGCGAGTAAGTAGCTGATGTTAGCGTTATTGTCATCATAACATAGAGGGGATGAATTTACTTAGGTGACTAATCACTTGGTTTTGTGGTGCACTTTCCGGGTACGAGCAATCCATAGCTGGTGGTAAGTGACCTACAAGTCTCATAAATGCCGATTCTCTGGCCCTACGCAAGGCTCTCAACTGACGGAAACGAGGGAACTTAGGAGAGAATTGAGGGAGATAATTGGCAGAGTGGAGAAACGGCTAAAAATCTACGATGGTCAAATAGCCCAGACCAATGTGTCTTTCTTGTGACTAGTATCTGTAACAATAAGGGCTGGGTCTCCCCAACGAATCGGTCATTGGAAGTCCTTTCCGCAAATACACAAGGATTTTTCAACTAGCTAGACGAACATAGAAACGTAGTGGATGAAATAAAACCATACATTATGGCTTACTGCAGACATCTCTGATTCCGAAATATCACGTAGAGGATATCAACACTTCAGGAGAGATAGACCAAGTCGAGGAGGAGGATGAGGAGTCATAGTTTATGTCACTCGCAAGCTGACCGCTATGGCTGACATGCATATTCCATTACCCGATGTTGAACTCTTAAGCATCACTATATCTGCTAAGTATTCCAGACCACTGACGATATCGGTTGTGTACCGTTCTGCCTTTTCAGACTTCTGGTCAGGATCTAATTCTCATAACGGAACTCTACAAAGCCAGCGAGAAGGCAGATGTCCTCATTGTTGGGGATTTTAACGCTCCTGGTATTGACTGGAAAACATGGACTGCACCGGGCATGCCAGATACCTTCAATCACAAAATACTACAATGGGTAACAGATAGACTTCTCTGTCAGAAAGTCACCTTTGGAACGCGGACGTGAGAAGAACAACAGTCAAACTATCTTGATCTGATTTTTACCCGAGATGAGAAGAATGTGCTAGACCTACATGATCGACCGCAATTAGGGTCAAGCGATCACATTACGCTTTACTCCGAGAACTCACTGTTTTCCAAACCAAATTTGCCCGATATTTGGGAAATAAACATTTGGGAGAGGGACTATTCACTTATGAGAAGACAAATGACAGAGGTATCCTGGGAAGCAGAACTACATTGTGGAACCAATAAAGATTTGACGAATTTTAGCTCGTTATTGAAAAGGATTTTTTAAATCAACCGTCCTCTCAGAAGAAAGACAACCACAAACCGCCCAAAGTGGATAAACGCAAAATTGCAGGCCTCTTTCAAAAAAGCAATAGTTTCTGACGGCAATACAGACAAACCGGCTCCAATGCTCACTTACGGGAATATAAGCAGCAATACAACGTTTGTTAAAGCGATGCTAATAAGCTGCGAGGGAAGTTCAAACTACACATACTGTAAAAATCGTTGGAACACCCCGAAATGCTATATGGCTACATACGGATGACAAAGAGAATTCAGGAAATGATTCCTGCCCTTAGGTCTGCAGACGGAAAACTGGAGACCGACGACCAGGTTTAAGCATCCCTTTTTTCCAAATTCTTTCAAACCGTCTTCAACCGAGAGCATAATAATTTTGCTGCTATTCCACTCGTTTGTCAACCAATGTTTACCTCTCCTTTCCCTTTCTCCTCTACCTCCTCATCATCCGCAACAGAGGACCTAGACCTAGACTTTTCACCGACCATAATTAGAACCGAATTATTCCGTATAAAGCCTGCCAAGTCGCCTGGGCCTGACAGAATTCCTGCATTGGCACTTAGACAACTTGCTGAAAAACTATGTGCACCGCTGTCCATCATATTCCAAAGAGTACTTTGAAGAAAGAAAACTCACGGTAGAATGGAAGTGTGCATTCACCGCTCCAATCTTTAAAGGAGGTTCCCGAATGTACTGCGAAAAGTACCACCCTGTCAGTTTATCTTGCATAGCGTGTAAAATTAGGGAGCGTATTATTAAGATGCATTTAACGCACTATTTGGAAAACAAATAAAGCTTATGCGTTGTCCAATACGGCTTCCATCCAGGATGTTCCTGTCACCCGAGTGCTCTTCCGTCGCATGAGAAATGCACAAAGGTCACAGATAAGGGCTATCCAGTAGAGGTCATATTTGTGACTTCAAGAAGGCCTTTGATAGCATACCACACAGGCTTCTTTTACAGAAAATTTGGGACGTAGGAATTCGAGGAAAACTTTTAAATTGGATCAAGAGTTTCTTGTCTTTCGGAGTACGAAGAGTTGTTGTGTGATACTCTAGCTCGGAATGGGCAAAAGTAGAAAGTTGTGTTCCACAGGGTTCTGTTTTGTGCCTGCCACGCTTCCTACTCTACGTGAATGACTGTCTCAATTATATAGATTGTGAAGCTGTCATGTTTGCAGATGAAATAAAATATGGACTGCGCTGACGACGCAAAAGGAGTGCAACCGAATATCGACAAACTAAGTGCCTGGTCGGCCAGGTGGCTTCTAAAGTTTAATGTATCCAAGTTTGTGATCCTACACATAAGCGCACTAATTTACACCTACAGAAATATAAGAAACGATGATAAATTTGAAAAATGAGGTGACTAGACTGAAGTGAATTCCAACTGAAAATATTACGAAATTCGGTGGAGCATTCCCGAAGTCTAATATGGCTACACGTGGCGAACTATAAGGAACGTAAACCTTATCTTCATTCTTAGGTCTCAAGATATACACTAGAGGTTGAGGACCATGTCAAAGCAGCCGTTCTGTCTAATTTTATTCAGTTCGTACTCACTTAAACTTCTTCTTCTCTTTTACCCGTTTTCCAAATAAACTTTTTCGTCCATTTCTCTACAGAAGAACTGTACTTTTCTACAGCGCTCGTAAGGGCTGACCTCTTATGGAAACCCACCGATGGAAGCGGATGGAAGCGGATGATAATCGTCCAGTCAGCTAAATATGCATTGCGTGCAAAATAATGGAACACTATAAAAAGGTATGTGACACAGTTTCTGAAAGAAAATAACCAACTATGCGATTCCAACATGCCTTTTGTTGTGAAAACTCTTGCCTCAAGTGTATTCTTTACTCGCTTGAGAAATAAAGGACGGCAGCATACGGTGGCAATCTCATAGGTGCTGTATCTTTTGAATACACGAAGGCCTTCAGTAGCGTATGACACCGAATTCTCTTACGAAATACCTCGAGGCGAAATTTCTAAATAGATCGAAAATTTATTATCCTCTAGAATTGTTGGCAATGCGGCCTCAGAGAGGAAATTTTCAAAAACTGGTGTCCCACAGGTTCTGTTTTGGGTCCTCTTCTCTTCCTGCTTTATGTGAATGTCTGAATCAGGGAATTTGATTTTGAAACTGTCATACCATCTTACAACATAAGAATATGGACTATAGTCTTATATGCTAATACTTGCGCTAAATGTCAGTTGACAGCTCGGACCAGATGGGAGGGCTCGGCTGTTTTGATTGTGAATCGGTAATGTCTAACACTTGGGAGCCACTCCTTAGGATTTTTCGGTGGCAATTCTGTTAGCTTCATATATTTCGGTTCCCACTTTCACTGCTGTCGTCCAGGTTGGTGGATCCTCAGCGAGATACTTCTTGGTCTCCAGGTTTATGTGTATTTTCTTGAGTCATTTCTTCACGGTGCCCTTTTAGCGTCTGTTCGTAACCCTCGTCGCCGAGCATCCGTAGCGTCATCGTCATAGAAGCGTCACTTGGGTAATCGCTTCTCGTCTATCCTCACCAGATGGCTTATCCAGAGCAATAGGATTTGCCTCAGCATAACGTGACTGTCAAAGATTTCAGTCTGTACCAGGATTCCCGTTTTAAGTATACTGTCGTGTCAACTCAGATTTAATTTTGCTCCTGAGGCAAATGATACGGAATGGGGTACGTTTCCAGGTTTCATTAGTGTATATGGTCCATGTCTCCACCCCGTGCGGTAGTGTTTTCTGAAATACTACCATTCCATTTTTACGTTTCGTGTAAAATAAAGGCGCATAGCGGTTACAGACGAAGGACTGCATTCAGCCAAATGCCAGGGTTTCCACAAAAGGGCAGTGGTTCACTTTGCTGTCATTTTTTGTTTTGTTTGGGATATTACTCCACAGATAGACGAACGTTTCCATCGATGCGAATTTCCTCGACAGTAGACGAAGAAATATATGCCTCTTTGCGGGAATGTTTCTTTTGTTGACATTAAGTTCACAATCACCTGTAACAAAAAGCTCATAGGCAGATTTTTTCGTGGTTATTTACGACTGTCTGAACTTGAGGAGATTACCATCAGGCCCAGGGTAATGATGATCCCAGGGCGGTCAACACCACCGACGTTCATTATCATGACAACGTGCATGAGACTGGAGTGGTTTGAGGCCTTTAAGCAGCCCTTCTTCACACCAATGGTAAGTGGAAATTCTACCAAGCCTGCATGATTTTCTGTGACGCTCATCGTTGCCCTTTCCTGGAGCTGATGGAGCATGTGTGTGAAGCTCTTTGGACACCCGAAATTAAAGAGATTGAGAGAGCCTGAGAGGTACTATATCAATAAAATTTTATCATATTAGTAAGCATGGTCTAGCAGATTCCCTCTTGGTTTACGGTGTTGAAGTCTTTCCTAGGCCTACTAAGGTAGCTTGGAGGCTTACCAGATATTCGTGTCATCTGACTTATGAGTGTTTGGCGGTGAAAATCATGTCAACGATGCTTCGGCTCGTTGGAAATCCACAGTTAAACATATCATGTGTAGTGTATGCCTCTCGTAGTGCGTGAAGATCACGCCACATGGAGCGACAGGCAACAGGTTAAGATAACGGATGCGTGTTTATACCTTCTTTGTACTAACTGCTGAAACTTCGACCTATGACTTGTCCCACATTTTATATATCCAGCCTTGTTTACCAGACGAATCATTTGTGCGAGACTCAATGTCTTGTTTAAGTGGTGTGAGGACCTTCACATTGGTGCGAGCTCAGGATGGGGATGGCGTGATGGAAGTGTCGGGGCCCCTTCTTCTCTCACTCCCTGACCTCCCTCCCCACAAATACCGTCATCGCATATCGTTTAGTTTCCCCTCAATCAACGTCAGCAACCCAAGTCACAACCCTGCAGTTTCCGACAGCGCTGCACCTCCAACAGTAACCCAACAAACAAAACAGAATACCGCCACTCAAGATGGGGCATATCCACATGTAATGTCCTCTTCCTTATTTTCTTTTGTACCCATATTGCACATTTTTACGTCTATTACCACTAGAATACTTTTCGTAGATTTCTACATCCTGCTCTTATGACTCTTGCGTTCGAATGTTCGGTGTGATGCTTATCAACTCTATGCAGTACTCCCACGGACTGAAAACGACTATAGATGATTTTCTCGCCCGTTTGGGCATTACCATCAACGTCGTCGGGCGCTACAAATTATCCTCATCCTAAATAAAAAAAATTCAAGACTGTCTGATTGTCATCCTTCTCTAGTCCATGTTTTGAAAGTTTGATTGCACTAGAGAAGAAGAAGAAGAAAAGAAGTAGTAGGTTGTTCGCTTAAGCGAACAATTGCAATGGCCCCTGTAGACATTTTGAGTAAATTTATCCATTAGGCTTTGCGCGGTCGATGTTTTTTAGTCAACAGCAGGAGTATTGAAATCCGAAACATAATAATAGCCTTCTTCTGACTGAGTTCGTACTGTTCCGCTGTGAGGAGATCATGCTCAGACGCCTGATTTGGCCAACAAAAATCCACCCATAACGCTAGTTGCCGGACGTAATTAACGAAGATAGTGACGTTCAAAGGTTCCTCTTTCTTTTGAGAATTAGGAACCTCTAGGAAGTTAGCTAGCTTCCTGGTGACATAACCTATAACCCCCCCCCTCCTACTCTGCGGGGTCTGTCTCTTCTGAAGTGTTGATATTCCCTGAGTGATATGTCAGATTCCCCAATATTTGCAGTTAACCCCATTTCTGTGAAAGCCATTAAATCCGGTTCTGTTTCATCAACCAAGTCCTGAATTCGTCCAGGTTGTTGGGTAGACTTGGTACATTTGAGAACGGGACAGCAGTAATCCTACCATCGAGGTGACATACTCCTCAAGCTCAGCCTTTCCCTACGTTCGTAGGCCGGCTGCAAATAAATACTTGTTTTTGCGAATGTCATAAGGCCTTTCTTATTTCTATTACGTGCACTGTCGGGACTTTATTTTGCAGCACGATTGTAAGGAACTATTTGGATTATCTCCGTTTAAGACCCGACTCTGTTATGCATTGTCGGAAAACTTTTTTTTACGGTGAAATTTATCCCATTCTGCAGGAAAGTGATGGCGCATTCACGAAGATGATCTAGGTTTTGCCCGATCAGTTCCTTTGGAATGCATGATGTAGACTCTGGTATGCCCTTTATAACGATAATCCGCTTATGGTTTATAGATAAGTTCCTCGTTTTCCGTCTGTGCTAGCACGGTTTATTGACACTGTCGTGCTTCTCTTAGGCGATGTCATCTTGGCCTTAAGATGACTTATGTTGGAACAGGAGAGTAGGGGAGTTCCATTTTTATGTAACCTTGCTTCAGCTCGCAAAATTCAGAGTTAATGTCTTTCTTCAATGTTTTGTGCACAGATCTAACATACCCACTTCCCCAACGTGTTTTTTTGATTGCACCTTATCCGAGCTGGCCTCCCTATGAAATCAAGTTGCTGCGTCTCCCAGAATCCACAACGAGTCCGCGTTGGTGTTTTTGGCAAGTGACTTGGTCTAACTGCTTTAAATATTAAGTGATTTGCTGGGTTTAATTTTCTTGTCAGGTAACAACCTTTGACTTATTTCTGTTAAATAAACGCCAACTGTTCCGTCCTACTGTGGTAATCAGACATATCCAGAGCTTTTATGATGATTTTTTTGCTTTCTCTTCCTGGCTCTCTTGGTTTTTTTAACCTTTGTGCTTTTCTTAAGCCTATATATGTGGCTTACCGGTTAGGGAGTTCTTTCATCTTTAAACGACTTAATTTTTGCACTTAAAAAACGGCAATTATATAAGTCAGGAAGCCTAGGTTGTTCCCGAGTATTATTGACACTGCATTTACCTCAATGTTAATAGTATTCTCTGCCCGCTATCTAAATGTTTTTTCCCTACTTTTCTGTTGCGCATCCTTGATTGCCTTATGTGCAGTCGTACCGGAGTAAAACGATATTGGTATTTTTGCAAGAAACAGTTAATGCTTAAAAACGGTACTCAGCTGTTGGCCGATGCTTGGAATATAATTCATTTCGCTCACAGAGTGCGCTCTCGTAGCATTGCGGGACCTATCATCCTATTCGCTGTTAAAGTATGCTGTAATGGAGAAGATCAGCGTCTAAACAACCACCCTTTTAATTGGTTAATAGCAGACTGCGCAAAGTATTGTTGCCGAAGAACCCTTCGAACAAAGAAAACAAGGGAGCAGGATTACATGGAAACAAGGGCTTCTGTGCGTGTGCCATGATAGACAGATGTAGTAGTCATCAGAAATCGACACACTGATATACGCTCGGGCTAGTAAAGACATGTTGCGGGCACGCGTTCACGAGTTCATTCCCATACTTCGAATTGCTCCTGACCTTTTAGTCAGCTCCTATAATTTAGCATTTATAAGTTGCGCTGTACGAACACGGGGCTCGATAAGGATACCACAGGGGTTACTGGGACGCTCAACCATAAAATGCCGCACGTGGGGGCTGGGGGATACGCCTTGTCACAGGCTCACGCCGTACCAACTATCTAAGCCTGATGTCACCACCAGCCTGCTTGAATCGCTCTTTATATCGAGCACCATTGGATTCAGGAAGAGAAAAGAAAGCGATAGATACTATATGGGTCTATTGTCACTATAAACTAATTTTTGCGCACAGACTGTTGAGGGCACACGTTGGACACCGTCGGCAACGACGACCGAACGGTTTTATCCAGTTTGTAAATTTCCTCTAGGCGGCGCATGCTAGTGCATTGTTTAATCAGTACAACTCAATCTCATGTTTCGTTCGACACAAATCTGGCTGCTGGGCCCTGTACTGGCTGGGAGCTTCGGGCAAGAAAATACGATCGTGTCTCTCTAGGTCTTTGGTTACTGTGGGATAGGCATTGACCAACGGAAGTGAAGATTGGACTGAGGAAATGTTCTACATTGACTTTCAACTCAGCAAGTTTGTATGCGTCCCGCAAACCACATGGACCCTCGATGTGTGACTTCTGCCGTGATAATTCTGTATGTGTCTCGTTCTGTAAAATTGCAGCTACGAACGAGTGCTGGACTGATGTAATTGTGGACTTCGATGTAGGAACACCTCGGTCAACAGCGTGACAGCTGCCCGGTATCCAGTTCAGACTTCGACGACTATAATAGTAACTAAATAAGGGTGCTGAATCTGTTAATTCAAAGTGTCGGTCTGAAAAATTGTATCAATATCCTCTCGTTTCATGATTTTTGCTATAGCATATACGTTTCAGGTCTCCGACCTTTTTATAAACCCAAATACTTCGGTTGGTGCCGGAAACCATAATTGTCACGGTTCTTCTATAAACAGTGTAAACTGGTTCGCTTGATCTTCTTGGCACGACGTAGCCCAGGTGTTGGCAAGCGTTGAGAGCTTCTACGAGGGGTACGGGCACTAGCACTACCAGGGTACCGGAACCTCGGTTCAGCCTCATTTGGAGCACCTCCGCCTGCATTGGTGCAAAACAGGCATGGTCTCAAGTTATATCGTGCTTCCAGGACAAAAGTGTCACCCGGGTCTTCTCGTGAATGCCTTTTTCAGGACTTGAGTGAGCATAGTCTCTTCAAACGCGTCTACTGCAATATCCCTATGCTTGAAATCCTGAGTCACGGGGAAAAGCTTTTGTAATGGAGCCGTCCGTGCTCGTGTTGATGCTGGCTTGAGTGTGACAATCGAAATCGAGCTTTGAACACACTATCCTCCATTATTCATAGTTAAGACACGCGATTACAACCGATAGGAGATCTGTGGCTGAGTGCTTAGGACTGAGGTCGCGGGTTCGATCCTCAAGAGTTGCAGAATGAGGAGCTGGATATGGCTGGCTAGCAACGACCAGTAAGCCAGAAATAGTTATTCCAGGCTCCATCGTCTGTTTCGGTAGCCGTGGTCAGTAATGTCATTCTGCCTATAATATTAGCCGCCAAGCGGCTGTTGGTGGATTCAAGATTGACCTCCGAGGCCCAACGGAAGGAGTACGTAAAGTAACGCGATCAGTGTGCACCTAGCATTTTCCATATGGGGTTAGCAGCGTTTAGGTTAATTACGACTAGGTCAGCATCTAAAAAGCGTCAAAATACTTCTGCCCGAGTTCACGCAAATTCATATGAAGTAACTTGACCCATTAGATTAAGATTTGACGATAGTCAGCAACGGAAGCAGACCAACGTAGGCATCAAAGCCCTCTTGTACTGTAAATTCGTTGCTGAGGATTTGGCCGTATCCTTTGGTCAAAAAGGAGGTGATTACAGAGGCGAAGCTGTGGATTGCACAACATCGACAGTCTACTGTACTGGAGAGCAGACTAGAAAGCAAACGTCTGGACAACCGCCCATGCATTTGCTCATGTCTAGTCTGCACAAGGTTTGCGTGACCAAACTACAGTTCCGACAAAGAAACAAGGGCTCCTCTAATCGACCCAAGTACCAGCCAGGGCTCGAAGACGCGCAAACCGACCAAGACAAGTCACGGGCGCCTGTGCGTTCCCATGGCACATGAGGTATCAAGAATCATGCATGGGATAACGCCAATAAACGGTATTTCAGATGGGACAGGAAGGGTAAGAGCAGGATTATATGCGGCAAGGCATGGATAACATCGTCCAAATGAAATATGATATCATCAGCAAGAGAAGACGGCGGTTTTAATATATGCTGTGAGACATCTTGACGTAGAGGGGAAAGATCAGCGGTCCTGAAACCGACCCTTTATAGATTTCTCCACGTGCCAGCGAGTCCGATTACGTGAAATTTCCAACGCCACTCATGGGAAGGTCAATGCGAAGGGGTAGAAGATCGAAAAACGTGCAGTTATTGGAAGGCAGCTTCAAAACCTTCCCTATCGTCCAATCTCCGAAACGGTTTCCCCTGTACTAAGGGAGATTATGGGACGAATATCCTCAAAGAAATCATGCGAACGGAGTCCGTGAGTTCTTATGCTGGCCAAGAGTTTCAGGGAACCGAGGAGAAGTGAATCCCATGGACGTGGCCAGTTAAGCTAACATGCACGAAGGAGCATATATTTGGCAGCCGCAAGACAAACCAAAAGACAAAATAAGCAAACCTTTAATATACAAGTCACAGTAACATAGAGTATTGAGTAGTAACATAATGCTTAAAAATCTTGACCGAGAGACGAAGAAATCGCTGACCATTAGAAGGTAGTAACAGTAAAATTAAAATTCCTTTTCTCACACGTAAAAAAATATGCACAAGTAGAAAAGAGGGGAAAGTTGTGTCAGTTTTATCTGCTAACCTGGAAGGTTGGCACGCATTTCCTCAGGAAGACCAATCTTGTCAAAGTAGTGAAAGAATCTGAAGAAAAGAAGCAAATACTCCACAGCGGTCCGAAAAAACAGTAACATTACAGAATAAATCGGTAGCAACAGAAGAACGAGGGAAAATGCCCGAGTGGAGGAGTCAAAACGGACTAATCTCGAACTTCGTTTTCACTGCGGAATAACAGCAGAAGTAAGGTGTAGGAATCAACACGTCGTGGCAGTTCGACCGTCGATTTTGACGAGGTCCACCGTATGCTCCACACCAGGTGGTGCAGGGACGGTGACTTGCGCGTGAATTCGCTTTAAGTGATAGTAGCCTTGCGCTGCAGCTACCGCACTCTCCTCCTCCCCCCACCTGAGGAGCCCGGTGTCAAGACAGAGTCAAGAAAACCAGAGATGGGAGAGGGCGCAGGTGGCTGGCGCGGCCGGAGCCACCCCTGGGCGTGCCACCACACCTGGCTCGGATCCCACGGAGTGGGAGTGACATAAAGGCCACATTAAGAAGGAGCCATTGCAACCTGACTCTCAGTCCGCCAGTCAGACACTCCACACAAACCACACATTGGGCTGACCCCGCGGTCCGAGTTATCCCGTCAGTTGACAACTTTCCAAGCCACGGCTTTTAGCGCACCGTGATTGTTTCAAGCGCTGAGCTCTCGACCTCACTCTCTCCCCCACCCCCACAATCAGACCACTGTCCGAGCCGTTTAGTTGTCTGATGCGGAAGCGCACGCCGTACAACGAGCATAAAGCTCACTCACCTCAAAAAGTTTCGTGAAATCCCAAAGCATGGCAGCCTAGTAATGCTTGTAGATACACCAATACGCAAGACATGGGAATAATACCACCTGCTCCCCGTCCACTGACAACACAGGCGGTCCTCTGCCCAAAATTACAGGAAGGGTAAATAGTACTGCGTCATAACTCTGACTCGACACTTAATCTTAACCAAAACCTTACCTTAATCCTAGCCTCAAAAATAAATATATAAGCATAAAATTAGCGCAAGGCCCCCGAATAGGAAGTCCCTACTCCCAGTCTTGTCCGGTAACACTAAAGGAATTCTGACCGCTAGTATAATGGGGTTGGGGGTGACTCGTCAAACTCGTGCATAACAGTCGAATTAAGTGGTATTGCAGTACTAATCAGCACAAAATATAATCCCAAGTTCATGCATATGCTACAGCATCAAAGCCTTCAATTGCAAACTCCTCTAATAACACCGGCAAGTCAGCAATTAGAGGAATTTTCTGCGCGAACATACTTCACAGAAAAAAGTTAATTTCTAGGAATTACATGGCCCTCGAAACTGAATTCAAAAGATACATACTGCATAGGTTCTGGCCCTCCGCTGACTGTCATCCACAATGATTGACGGAGAGCTTCTCATTCAAAGGCCATGAATTAACTGCGAAGTTATAATATACATAGGCCCCTGCAGAACATTGTCTGAAAGCCCCTCAATAGGCTTGCATACAGAACACGTTAGTTGATAGCGATCGCAATATCGATTAGTACGCAACTGAATTCCGAAATAATTCGTGAGCGACAGAAACACTTAGGTCATGTGTGTATCCCAATCGGAAAATGCATTGCTTGAGTGAAATTTCTCTAATAATTTTCGACGTCGGCATAAAAAAACAATACTACCTAAAAGAATTTAAACCAAAATTTATTTATTTTACTTATTTAAAACGTGGTAATTCAAGAAACGTAGTATTTCAGCATTCGAAAGACTTACTAATGCCTGCAGATTTTGAAAACAATATCAGTTAAAACCGTTTTTGAGAACTAAAACCGTACGATATACAACCGGTGGAAGGAATGCCGATAGAGACAAGGGGAACTGAGATGACGACTTCTGACTTATTAGTCAGCATCAGTCAATCATAACGCAATCTCACGCTTGGATAACTTGAAATTCCAATCCGGACACTATTAAAATTTGTAAGCCGCACTGATAGACCTACAAATATTACGCATGCAAGTAATTATGCTAACGTATATAAATTCCTCAAAACAAATCTTTTAAAACGCCTGAATGAACCCTCCAAATAAAAATTATCAGAGGCTATTTTTTACAAAATCAGCATAAAAAATAAACATTTACGCATTCTTATTAGATACTTAACTGAATTTATGCGAGAACGGAAAATAAATGGGAAAAAATGCATACTAACTAGGTAGTAGTTGCCAATTTTGATTCGCACAGGGAGTAGAAAGATGTTCAATCAAAAGCCTAAATGCTACTGTTCGTGAATCATTTTGGAACGGTATTCAAAGTTAATCTGTACGGCAACCCCATGTTTATTTGACAGTACAACTAATGGTTTCAATTTGCATAATGAATATCGGTATATGCTGTGGAAGAGGAATAAAAATACATTTGACTGCAAACGAGATGTTAAGCCAGATAGGTTAGCCCGGTTGGTAATTAACGACGCGAGACTGTCACATAAAATAATTACGCTCAGTCTTCCCTGAAGGGGCAAACAAGGCACAATTTTCCAGGCTACTTAAAGTGATTTGCGAAGTCAGGCGTGTGTGGCTGTTTCCAGGGCCACAAAGTACATTCACTCGTCCCTATGATCTAAATTGCACAGGTTTGCGCCAGATGGGGTGCCAATACTGGAACGCAGGCTTCTGATGGAAGTGGATCTGATTCCGAACAGGGTATCAAAAGCTATTTCCTGCTACAAAAACAAATCGCGGTCCCCCATGGAATCATAAGCTGAGTAAAGAAGAGGAGGAGGAGATAATTCCAGAAAACGCTGCACGGTCATACCTTCGCTGAGCTGAAAAAGAACGTCGAGCGCCCTCAAGCCGAGCGATGGTGCGCAGACTGGACAGATAGTCCTCAGAGGCCTCGCGCAGACCAAGCGCTAGCATCACGTTTGGATTTTGGCGCATGCTGTCCATAAAGGAGAGGCTCTGAGAAGCAGTTATTTTGGCATGTCTGAAGAGGAAAAGGGTTTGTTGAAAAAAACAAAATTGTTTGGTTAACCTGGGCCGATGAATAGATTTAAAAAAGAGGAAAATCACTGAAAAAGAGACCGAAATTCTCCATTGTGTATGTGAAGTTAACAGCTACATGAAATTGCGCATCAGACACTCCCAACAACAGCAGATGCTTGATTTATGAACATTTGGTTTAACTGTTAAAACTCACGACAGAAACATGTAGACTTCATCGTTCCAAAACGAATGTTCGTTTCATTACAAAATCCTCCATCAAAGCAAGAACGATATCTGCAGTCAATTCCCATAACTGACCTGATTTTTCGGAGTAGAAGAGTCCGACTGTTTCAGAGAATCTAGGCAAGTCAGCGTTTTGCGCTTAACGTCTTCTAAGTTTGTAAGAAAGCATTCCTCGGGCCTGAAGTAAAGTCATCATGGTATAACTCGTCAAGTTCGAGTCCAATGCGCATGTCAACACTAGAACCGAGTACCAGTAAAGTGGAGGACACGGGCGCATAATACTTACACCGAAAAATTGGGAGGCAAGCACTGTATTTGGAGCAGATGAAAACTGCTCCATAAATCTCCCGGCGTAAATTATATATAAAAACTCAGGCACGTGGTTTGTTGCAGTTGCGCCATAGGGCAGCATACAATCGGCAAAACATGTGGATCGTTGATATTTTCTGCTGTAAACCATTTGGGCAAGGAAGGTAAGGAGGACTTAAGGACAAGTGGGATGGACGTAGCCATACGATATTAATAAACAGCACATTTTTACAATAAGTAGAAAGGAGCAGAGAGCGTGTGCTTAGATTTTACAGCCACCGCATCTAAAGCTTCACTTACTACGCCTAACATTGGAGCCATACAAATCTCATGGGTAGGTGAGTCAACATCGTCCACTGGTGACGAGGAGGAATTATGACAAAATGGTGTACGCCTGTGGCAGTGGCCAAGAGGGTTAGTGGTCGGTGCAGCTCCTAATGCTTAACTCAGCGGCTAACAGAGGTGTTATTTTAAAATTTATGACTTAAAAGAGTTAGGGAGTCAAGAAATATCGTTCGGGCTTTGTCATCAATTTCAGAGGAACGGCACCCTATCAGGGGGTTTGAAGTCGTCTCAGTGACGTTTCAATCTGCGAACGGGATGTAGTGAAAGCGCGGGCATTCCATGAGTACGTACTCGGGCCTCTACGTAAATGCTGTATTTGCTGCAGGCATAATAGCTGAAGTGGCCTAAATTCTCTTGCCAGGAGCGAAGGTACGCATGGTGGCTACTCCGTAAGCGGTTAAAAAACACTTCCAAGGTTGTCAAGAAAATATTTCCGGCGTCTCCTCTTAGTGCTTCTTCCTGCTCTTTATAGACCCAACATAGGCAATCGTGGCATATTATAGCGACTTGCGTGTTCTTGCAGATGGCCGTTTTGGGAGTAACACACTGCCAAATCATGCGGGGAGATCTACCTCTCCATCGCATCTTACCCCATGGTGACCAGCAATATGGCAGTAACAGGCAGGTGGAGCTGAAGCGCATAAGATTACCATTTTAGAGGCAGAATAACAATGCCGAAAAAGACTAGGGAGACACTGTTATTCTGCCTCTACTACTAATGGCTGCTATGCACCTGCTGGCAAGGCTCGAGAATGAGCCCCAAGACAGAACGGGGGGAGTGAGTTTCGTTAAACGGTCGGTGAGCGTTCATTAACGAGTTACCATTGTAATTAACATTAACCAACACTTATTTGAAAACCACGGGTGTTCCACTAAAATATTTTAGATCCCAAAGAAAACACATAGACTCGTGAATCCCAGTGTGCATAAGTAGGGGATATGACAAAGATTTTCATGCATAAAAACCAAGATTTAACATACGTGAGATCCGGCTGGACGCATCCAGCCCTACAGTAGCCAGCCAAATTCGCTACTGGTGAGCTGGGTGGGTGAACAGGCAGTTGAACAGAGTTCAAATATTCCATCTTATTACCGAAGACGAGGGAAATCAGGCCACGCCAGGTTCCTTCGCCGCGGAAGGCAGACCTTCGACCAAGCGGGTCGACACCAGTTAAGGTGTCGCAGGCGTCGCCAAGGCAGGAGAGGTGGGTCGCAAAGGAGGTACTGGTGGTAGTGGGCGTGCCGGTGGAAAGGGTGAGGACGGGTGTAGAGGCAGTGGCTGACAGACCACTTGCCTGCGCCTCTCTTGATAAAACCTCAGAACGCTCAAAAAACTCATCAGCGATTTGACCAGCTGCCGAATACTGCCGACGCATAGCAGAAGCGTGCAACACATCGATCAAGGACTGCATATCACAGGCACTGGCGAGGCATGTCAGACAGTCAGATGCTAGTCTTCTGCACTGCTTGGCAGGTAGGTAGACAAAGTCCACAGGCAAATCCTGTTCGACCTATGGATTAAAAAGGCAGGAGAAAAATGCATGAAGTTGACGAATAGTCTACAACAGTCTCAAGTATATAAACGGTCAGAAGTAATAAAGTTGAATTACGGGTTTCTCTGGTGATCGGTTGGTTTTTCCCTCTGTTGACGGCCTATTTGAGGGTTCTGCATAATCAGCGTCCGAGTCGAAATGCCATCAAACACGTCGACTTGACTGCTGGCTTTCATTGTAACACTGGACTCCGGGAGCAAGGAGCGCGCGGAAGGAACGGTGAGACTTAGAAGGCACGGGAATCGTTCGATGAAGGAGTCAAGGAGGTCTCTATCTCTGATATTTGTGATCTTCTTACTGGTCTGAAAGAAAAAAAGACATCTTAAAGGTCTCAATAAGTGAAAAATTCCTTCTAATTTTTTAGTGGTAGTATCCAAAACGAGACGCCTTGCGGTTAATGTTGCTGTTCTTTTATACATTTTTTTATTAATATATCATCAGAGAAAGTGGCTAATCTTGGTAATCTGAAGAAACAGCTCATAAGGATGCCCCAAACTCAGTGAGTATAAAACAACAGGACAAATCTGCTCAGAAAACGTAAAGATAAGGAAAAGATGGATAAGCAGTGGCCAAATGGGAAGGATAAACGTCATGACAAATGCTTAAATATTTTACAATAAAGGATAAAACTGACTTGTGAATAGTTATTAGGCGACGAGGAGGCCGAGCTCTGGCCGTAGAAGTGCGCTTCATTGAGAGCCCGCCGTATATCGTGGAAATAGTCAGTTGCGGCCAGCAGACGCGCATCTAGGGTCTGCGAACTGGATTTTTCCAGAAATGCTCCTGGGTTCCCGATGTCTGGAAGAACAGAGTTGATCACGCACTTCTCCCGATTGGAGATTTGTCGAAGAAATGCTTCAACTGCAGTCTAATATGAGATGTTCAGAAGCAGGATGTAAGCCCTTTAGTCAAAATAAAAGCGAGTGGCAAGGGATTTGGAATTTCGTGCGAGTCAAACACTCGTACGCCTGACTGAAAATCACGCAAAACTAGCTTTCCGAGCAAATGAAGATGCTGGCTGTTGTCTAAAATAGTGCGGTCAGAAAACTAAATCCAGGATTAATAAAAAAAGCCCCACCAGTCGAAGGAATAGGTCAAATGTTTACTAAAGATGACCACGTCTGACTCGGGGACGATCCGTAACTACCTGAATGCTAGTCACACATGAAAGATATGAAATTGAAATTCATACTCGGTAAGTTTGAGGAGAAAAGCTCTGGTCAGGTGCAGCCGGCGACATGTAGCCATCCAGCTGGCCTGATTAAAGGACAAAATGCCGAATAACTATGGCTCGCTAACGGTCAGACAGCAGTTAAACAAACAAAAGGGCCCGTCTCCTTCGCACTGATTATAAATTAGATAGTTGAATATAGAATGAATGAAATTTTGAACAGAAGCAGCAACTTTCCTGGAACAGTTTCCTAAGGCTGACAATATTCTAAAATTCCATCAACTCGCAGACAGAACTCCTGTGATGAGTGACTCTGTCCACCATTTAAAATGGCGGCCCCACTACAGAAAATTCAAAGGATCGTGAGCCAGCATGATCACTTTGCACGTCACCTCTAGTAGAAAATCCATCTTTTAGGAGTGTAATTTTATATTTCTCCTGCTTACCAAGTGTTATATGACGTTTCTAAACATGGGAAAAATGACTGAAACAACGATGAGAGTGCGCAAAGACCAGGACACGCACGTTTAAGCGTACGTCGTTTCAGTAATTTGGCTCCACAGTCTACGCGAGGTGACTGAACAAGTGAGGAAAGAAAGATGGCAAATAATGATTGCGGTCCAGCCCCCTTGTGATCACTTTCAAGGGATCTCCCCATCGCCAACAGCTGAGAGGATACAGTCTCTGGAGAGGCAAGACACAGTGGTCATGCCCATCGAATACACTGAGGAAGACGGCAGTGCTCGATGTCGAGTGGGATATCGCTGAGGCCGGCTTGATCAGGCATGATAGCAAGCGTAACAAGTATAAGTAATCAGGTGAACCGCGTTTCAAGTTAAAGACGCGGACGAACTTTCCGGACACTGTTTGAACGCCGACTTCATCCAGCTTCTCTGAAAGGTGGGGCAATGCCCTTCACATCTGGTTTTTGACAGCGCCTGGTAGGCCAGTCTCCGTCTGAGAACTACAAAACCCGAGGAAAGTATTGGGTTCTTCGACCACTGAGCAGTGAACTAGACACTCTGGTACCAACCAACGCATAAAGAAAGTAAGCAAATGAAATAGATAGTCGCAAATTTCTACTTAAGTTTCTTTTGATCTGTTGGTGAAAAGTCTCAAATGAATGCTAGTTGCTGAGAAATCACCCGGATTGGCTACAGACTGGAATTGAGGCAAAACCGACCACCCTTACTCTTTCCAACGTCACCCTAACACGACCTCTAATATGTCGGATGGCAATCGATATGACACGAGCTTGTAGCTCAATAACCAATTTCGCCCATATCCAAATGTCAGGTTTTCCCAGTTTGCTGTTGGACCAGAGCAGACTAGCAAAGAAAAATAGTCAAGAAATCGTCATTCCGATATCTCTCGACTTTGGCTCCTCGGAAATAGTCAAGGTTATCGCATTAAAAAAATGGTTATAATAAAGAGAGGGAGAAGAAAATACCAGCTTCAGAGGTTGCAGGTTACAAACGCGGAACGGAATGGGAATGGTGTTGACAACAGAGGGGTCAGAGGCTGTCATGAGGATCGGTCGTCGACCCATCTGTAGAAGGCTCCCGACAGCGCTCCAAAATCCGCGGTCAGACTCAAACAATACGTCAACCTTGGAAAAAGAAGCAAAAAGATAAATCAATTTAACTTTCAGTCCTCAAAGAGAAACGAGCATAGGACCTAAAAATGCGGCATTACGCGGAACAGATGAGGGACAAGTCAGCCCGAAGCGAAAATGAATACAAAAGTATACAATTAAATTGCCAGAAATGCGAAGCCAATGTGAGAATAGTTGGGAAACGTAAGGAAAAATGTAAGCTTACCTCGTCAAACAGAACGAGAGATTTATTGTTCAACTTGAGGCCTTTATTAGCTAAAAAGTGAGACAAACCGGAAATTGAAAGCATGGTACGGAACCTTGGTGGTGGATTTATAAAACCCATACAGCTTGAAGCTATAAATTAATGAAGCCGGTATATTTGGTTTAAACGCACGCTTAAATTTACAGGCACAAGCAAAAAAGCTTAAAATTTACTAAAAAAAACTTACAGGGTGTCGGGGCGGTAGACTTCCTGTTATCGGTTCGTTTGGGAAGGGAGAATGATGAGGAGGACGAATTTTTGGCCGAAGGTTGAAAAAAGTTTGCAATAGAACGACGAGACGATTTCTGGCGCGATTTTACCTTTCCTTCGGCTTTTTCAAAATGTTCTTTATAAAGAAAGAGCGCACTAGACAACAATTAAATCCGAATATATTAAAGCATGTACATATGGATTAAAAGCACATATAAGAGAGCACACACCTTTGGTCATTTCAAAAGAAGTAAAGGCTGTAGAAAGGGATTCTTTAGAGACGTGCTGTGAACCTACGAGGGCTGAACACTGCGATAAAACCTCTTTTCGGGAACGACAGGAGGAGGCATTTATTTCGAAGACCTGAAATGTCAAAATAGAGTTATTGATAAAAGTGCAGAAGTCTACATTGAGAATTCGACCGCAAAAATCTTTCAATATAATTTAGGATAATGGTAAAAGATACAATATATACTAAAAAATGATGTTGCAGATAAAACAGATCTGGTCGGATGGCTCTAGTTCAGTTTCACAATTAAGCCTTAGGCTAGCAGCAAGCTCACCTCCTGGTGCAGGGAAGTGAAAAAAAACTTCGTTTTAAAAATATGCATGCCAAACAAAGCTTCAATAGCGGACTTTCCTGTTTTCAATATTTACTTTGGCGTTTATAAAAGATTTGGATTAGGTACCGAGATACAAATGGTATTGAAAAAATCGATCTCTTGTAAAGTGTACAGACGGGGCAGTAAAGATCTACCTGTTCACATCGAGATCTAGAGCGGACAAAGGTAGATACCGAAAGGCTATTTCGCGCATCCATTTTAAGAAACCTCGGCAAAATGAGAGCAGCCGAAGCGTTAAAATGGGACAATTAAGAACTGCCTTAGCCATGAAACAGCCAACTAAACATTGACCTAGTCAACGACTAGCTGTAGTTACTTTTCGAGAGATCAGGTATGCATTAATTCTCGTTAGGCAAGTTCATGGCTTATTTCTGCATGCAAGGAAACCTGCCTGACATAATTTATAGGCGAATAGGAGCTTTAAAAAAAGAGTGACAAAAAAGCGGAAGAATTTCCATAAAAGGTAATTGCGGATTTCATAGAAACCTCCAGGGTGAATTGAGGACGGAAGAGACTCGCAACCCTTCAGAGCCACAAATCAGTCTCATAAAGCAATAGAACAGGAGAGATGGAGGTTGAAAAATACCTTAAACGCCAGTTTACTAGCGAGAGCATATACAAGAGCCGTTTTCCCACAGCCAGAAGGGCCCAACACCAAGAAGGCTGTGGACCGCCAAGGTTTGACTGATGCGGAGGAGTCAGAACTGTCATCGCTAAGACAGTATTCCAGATACTTGGGTTTGCGAGAGTTACACTCTATCGTTCTGGTGGACTGACACCAAGGGGAGTCGTCTTCACTATCGTAATTGTCCACGCCGATGACATCTTAAAGATACAAGTACTAAATGAGCTATATAAAGAATGTAAAAACGCACCAGAAGACAAGTCATGCGTGAAGCAATTTGAAATATGTAAAGCGAAATATTTTCGATCTGGAAACTAAGATGGACGAAACAAAACTGAATGGAAGCTGATAGAAAACCGATGATTAACTTTACTTCACAATCAAAAGACCAGACACGCAAACAGCTTACTGGGTGACAAGGCAGTCAGCGGACATTTCTGATTATACCGCTTTATATAATAATTACTTGTATATTACATGATAGTCAAAAAATACGAAAATTTTCTACGAAAACGCTGCGCCAACAGTAAACTGTTGGTCGAAAATGACTGAAACAGCCGAAAATATCAGGATATACGCAAAAGGAACAACAAGACAAACAAAAATTACATCCTATTTTCGAAATTCTTTAGTCTCAATGACAAAAAGTCATCGTAACGTACCGGAAACCTTGGAGTCATTATCCCACGTTGACAGCCATAGCACTAGATTTTCAATGTCAGGAGAGTTCCGCAGCATGTCATTCAATGTTGACGGGGCGTAACGATCTGTCCACAAAACAGGACATGCTACTGAGCAGATAGGCGTGAAAAGATCTGCAAATATTGGAGAAACATTAGTGCTTAACGCAAAATATTGAGAATAGGATACATATTTTTCTCTCTACCAGGGGTTATAAGAAGCATATTCACATGCCTACGAGACAATCCAAAGTTCAGAAGACTTTCGCTTTTAGTGCTTCCAGATAAGGATCAATAATATGAACCAGAAAAATTTTAAAAACGTCCCAGAAAAAGGAAAACCACATTGCCGCCTCTTGTTTTTGGTCATAATTAGCTAGCCACACCTTAACTTCAAATCGAGGGGACTTGAAGATCAAATTCCTTTACTGTTGCTTAGATAGGGTCAAGCACCTTGTAATTTAGGTAAAATAGTCAAGAGCAGGCGGACGCAACTGCAAAACTCTCCATTTACATGAAGTTGCGTTCACCAAAAAAGATTAGCTGTGGAAGGAAACACGAGAATGTCATTTTACCTTAAAACTGTAGTCTATAGGCCTCAATAGCGGACTTTTAGCAACTAAATTATCAATAACAGAGAAGTTTTACCGATAATGATATGAGACCCTGTAATAACCGCTTCTGTGTTCTTTACTGTCTTCAGCTAAATTACCTCCACAGTTCTTTTCGCTCTTGACTGCTCTAAACTACAGCTCCCAGTATTACGCCCTCTATTCATACCAAATCAACAAACGCAACACCAATACAAGTTTACAAGCAACTGCGCGGTCTGGTAGGTCAATCAGGCAGTAACGGCCAGAAGTTTTTAAAAGCGGAATACTCAATTATAATCAATAAAAATTGCACGTGAGCGGTTCATTTACTGCCAACTAAATTAATTCTAGTTAGATTTCCGCTTCTTTTAATTAACAGATCACAAAAGCAACTTATTCAGTACACTGCGATAGACATAAGATTCATATTATTGCGGTATAAAATCTGATGGGTACGATTTCATGAAAAGATTAGAGGTTAACATGTCTGGCTCGAGTAAACAACCCCTTGGAGGATTCCCCACCTAGATTACTGGAATATATTTCAAATTAATTGGGCTGGTGTAACGAGGACAATGGAACATTTGTGATCTATCATCTGCTTTTAATTCTTACTTGCGTATAATCAAGCTTCCTGGTGACTCTGCAGTTCCAAAGACGCATGAGGAAAGAGCATGTTACAAAGCTTCACCAAATATTCAGACGCGTATTGAAACGGTCCGTAAGAGAAGTCGGTGTAGGATTTCAAAAACGAGTCTTAGAATGCAGGACGAAACATGACATACTTATTGCTCTAAGCATTGAGCATCTGCACAAGGCGAGAGCAGGCTCATAACGAACCCAAATCGACGAAGAACCAAAGACGGACAAAGAAGCAAAACACGCCTAAGAATACAGTGGTACCAGGCCAAAATAGACTATGAATAGCGCATAAGATAGTGAAAAACAGCGAAGAAGAGCACTAAACTAACCTCCGATTTCAGATTTCGGAGCCACGGAAGGACTATTTGCAAGAGTTTTTCTGTAAAAGTTACAATAAAACTGAAAGTAATGAAGAAAGTTTCCATAATACCTTGGAAAATTCAGAAGACTTAACGGACACCTGGACATCCGGCCCTTGCGTTAGCAGTAGAACGTTATGCGCACATTTGCCATCCGATGTTGCAAAAGGGGCAGACGTACGCGATGTCTCGCATGGCTTCATCTCGTGGAGACCAACGTTTCTCAAGGACGGACGGTTCAAAATATTTCCATTAGGGATAAGTGGTCTTCTTTTTAATGAAGAAGTCTTTTTTCTTGGAGGTGCAATAGATGACTTATTCAAAATGGATGGAGATCGAGGTTTTAAGGAAGAAATAAATTCTGAAAAATCTAGAATGGTAGCCTCAGAAGAATTCTCACCGCTACACGCGAGTCGTTTTGACAAAAAAAATTCATTATCGGTAGTTGGGATTTTGCGCTTCATTGAATCTGATGCAGAAAGTTCTAGAACCCTGCACGTCCGTAGAAAATTCCGAAATACGCGCCCCTCAAGGGCAGCGCGGGCGATTCTTTATCATAATTATATGACTAAAACCTAAGCAAGATTTAGGTTTCTTATAAATTTTTTAAACATAATAATATAGTTTCTAATAAATTAAAGGGAAAATATGCCTTTCTTATATTTTTTAACTCTTTTTCTCAATACATTTCAACCAATCATCACCGATGTGATCAAAACTTGTCAATGAAGAAGTTATAATACGGGCTAGCAAAGAAATCCAGGAACTGACGTTTTTAGCTGAGCCTAACAATCAGATTCCTCATTGCTGCCCATCGTTCTTTCCTCCTGGATCCCTGTTTGACGATCTTCCCTCGGATTAAGACTATTTTTGTGACTAGGTTTCCCCCTTTCCATAGCTCCTCCACGCCCTAGCAAACCAGGCGTGCTATAGCTGTCACATCGAATAATCCTTAGAAAACCACACGTTAATCTGAGTCATTTGCTTAGCCAGGCGTTAAATTTCAGTAATTTTATTACCCGATGGGAAACTTTCTAACACCTCAGCATCTAATTCAGATGAGAACGCTCACGTTAGCATATTTCCCAACCGAAAATTGTCCAAAATCCCCAAATAATTTAGTCCTCTTATTATGTGGGCAGCTTTTCAAAATCATTTATCCCTTTTTCAGATGCCTGTTTTCCGCTAATTTATGTTAAATTCCCTCAAAATCTGATTTCCGTCCCTCCCCTATCTTTCTCACGCCATAATTTAGCCTTCCCTTCCATGCTTTTCATCCAAATATGAAGTTGTACAATAATCTCAGTTCTTTTAACAGTAAAATTTTGAAAAATTTTATACAAGAGCAATTTTTTCCCAACTTTTGTTTCTTCTTTCCGTTTTTCTTCTCCGCCACCAAATCTAACCTTTGTTAAATAAACTGTTTAACGTTACCTGCAGATCAGGAATACGTTCAGTTTAGTTTTCACTAAATGCGAGATCAGTTGTTAATAAGATGGCTGAGCTTAGAACTTTAGACTTTGAGCTTGCTTCACATGTGCTGTGTATCACTGAATACTGGGCTCACTCTCTTATTTCCAACGCGAGACGCGATACAGATAATTTCAATGTGTACCGACAAGACCACGCTGAAACACGCGGCGGCGGTTGCCTTCTTTACATTAAGTCATCTTTTGTACATTTCCCTATTCCGCTGAGAATTTTGTCCTCTTCTGGAAACGTATGCTTTGCTTCAGTCATCCTCCCGCACAGATTGACCAGGTAAATGAACCGCTCACGTGCAATTTTATTAATTATAATTGAGTATTACGCTATTAAAAACTTCTTGCCGCTACTGCCTGATTGACCTGTCAGGCCGCGCAGTTGCTTTTAAACTTGTATTGGTGTTGCGTTTGTTGATTTGGTATGAATAGAGGGCGTTATACTGGGAGCTGTTGTTTAGAGCAGTCAAGAGTGAAAAGAACTGTGGAGGTAATTTAGCTGAAGACAGTAAAGAACACAGGAACGGTTATTATAGGGTCTCATATCATTATCGGTAAAACTTCTCTGTTATTGATAATTTAGTTGCTAAAAGTCCGCTATTGAGGCCTTTAGACCCCAGTTTTAAGGTAAAATGACATTCTCGTGTTTCCTTCCACAGCTAATCTTTTTTTGTGAACGCAACTTCATGTGAATGGAGAGTTTTGCAGTTGTGTCCGCCTGCTCTTGACAATTTTACCTAAATTACAAGGTGCTTGACCTATTGAGAAAAAGTAAAGGAATTTCATCTTCAAGTCCCCTCGATTTTAAGTTAAGGTGTGGCTTGCTAATTATGACCAAAACCCAGAGGCGGCACTGCGGTTTTCCTTTTTCTGTGACGTATTAAAATTTTCTGGTTCATATTATTGATCCTTTCTTGAAGCACGAGAAGCGAAAGTTTTCTTAACTTTGGATTGTCTCGTTAGCATGTGAATATGCTTCTTATACCCCCTGGTAGAGAGAAAATATATCTATCATATTCTCAATATTTTGCGTTAAAGCACTAATGTTTCTCCAATATTTTATTTTATTTTATTTTATTTATTTATTTATTGCCAGTTTACAGGCAAGGTGAAAAGGGATATATACGGTAGGGGGTCAAGCTGACAGTGAAAAAAACTCCTGATCGTTCTTTAAAGTATTTTCAGGAGAAAAAACTGCAGCTTGTTGAACAGATTACAGTTTAGGACAGGGAAGTGTTCACACAGGTGCACGGTGTAGTACTTCTCCTTTCGGTGTTGTGGATCTGGTCTTATGTACTAGCAGCAAGTATGCCGGCGAGCGGCTGCTAGATGTAGACTGAGGAATAACCCGATTACGGACTGCAAAGCCAGCAATATTGCCTTCAGCATGAAGTCCGGCATAGGTTTCAGAGTCCATGGACGCCATCAGAACGTAAATGAGCTTCCAGAGAATCAGCACCCAAAATTCGCGGAAGGTGTCCTGAAATGTAGAAAACTAGTGACAGCTCTCGTAAACAAAGGAAAGTTTTGCTGAATTTTAATACTTCTGGGTAGTTTATTCCAGATTGCTATAGCGTTAACTGAAAAAAACTGACGGTATTTAACGGTGCGTGCCAAAGGAAGAAATAAGAATACATCTCTATGATTGGTCCGCCGACAGTGGTCGAGCTGCCTTAGGGATGTAAGGGGGTTAAAGGTAAAACCGTTTAAAAAGCTTGAACAGTAAAAATAGTCCCTTCTGTAATCTACGAAGCCACAACGGGTCGAGGCTTTTAAGCTCACAGCGTTGTTGGTAGGACAGGTTTCTGTGCTCTGAAGTAATAACTCTTTTAGTAAAGAAGTGCTGGACTGATTCTATCTTCTTTCGTTCACTAGCGTGCAGAAGACTAAATAGAAACGAGCAGTATTCCAGACTAGGTCTGACATACATTTTATAAAGGCTGGTCCTAATATTGAGGGTTTTAAAATTTCTGAGAATAAACCCAGTGGTTTGGCGTGCTTTAGAGACAATCAGGGCGCAGTGCTCTGACAGATTAAGACTACTAGAATATGATATGCCCAGATCCGTTATAAAACCCGGGCACATTTAAGTCATGACCGTCTATGCTTAGATGAGGGCTGATGGTTGTCACAACTAACCATAACGGAGCATTTGTGCCAAGAGAGCGAAAGGCGCCATGTGCGACACCACTGAGCGAAGGCTTGAAGATCCTTTTTTTAAGAGCTCAAGCACAATGTGGCGATCGACCGGTTTTATAACGATAGGCAACTTTTAAAATCGTCAGCGTATATAAAGGGCCTACCATACTGAAAACAATCAGGAACATCGTTCACAAAAAGGCAAAAATAGAAGCGGGCCGAGTACACTACCCTGAATAACTCCACTCCTCACGTGCGTGGGGTTGGAGATAACATCGGAAATTTTTACCCGTTGTGCGCGATCATTCAAATAGGAGGATATTAAGTTCAGCAGCTTGTTACCTATGCCGAAGGAGGTAAGTTTCAGCAGGAGGAGATCGTGGTCAACACGATCAAAAGCCTTCGTGAAGTCGAAATAAACGGTGTAAATTGCAAAACCACTATCTCTAGATTGTAGCACATGATCAAAGTAAGAGAGCTGGTAGGTGTCACAAGATCTTTTTTCGAGAAACCCATGCTGAGCCGCATTAAGTAGGTTATTCTCTGTTAGTTGACGCATCAACTTGTCTTTAATCAAGGTCTCTAATATCTTCGAGGCTGCTGGCAGTGTATTTATTGGCCTAAAGTCGTCAAATGACGCAGTTCGGCCGTGTTTGGGTATAGGCAAAATGTGCGATTCCTTCCATAAAATAGGGAAGGTTTCACTTTCAAGAGCAAGATTGAATATCTTATACAGAAGTGACGGAAATATATCATTTGCATCCGCCTTTAGAACGCTGACCGGGATGCCATCTGGTTCAGGACTGTAAGATTGGCGAGAACGCCGAATGGCTACGGTTACGTCCCAGAGGGTAAAAACTATGTACGCAGATCTTTTCACGCCTATCTGCTTAGTAGCATGTCCTGTTTTGTGGAAAGATCTTTACGCCCGTCAACATTAAATGACATGCTGCGGAACTCTCCTGACATTGAAAATCTAGTGCTATGGCTGTCAACGTGGGATAATGACTCCAAGGTTTCCGGTATGTTTTACGATGACTTTTTGTCATTGAGACTAAAGAATTTCGAAAATAGGATGTAATTTTTGTTTGTCTTGTTGTTCCTTTTGCGTATATCCTGATATTTTCGGCTGTTTCAGTCATTTTCGACCAACAGTTTACTGTTGGCGCAGCTTTTTCGTAGAACATTTTCGTATTTTTTGACTATCATGTACTATACAAGTAATAATTTTATAAAGCGGTATAATCAGAAATGTCCGCTGACTGCCTTGTCACCCAGTAAGCTGTTTGCGTGTCTGGTCTTTTGATTGTGAAGTAAAGTTAATCATCGGTTTTCTATCAGCTTCCATTCAGTTTTGTTTCGTCCATCTTAGTTTCCAGATCGAAAATATTTCGCTTTACATATTTCAAATTGCTTCACGCATGACTTGTCTTCTGGTGCGTTTTTACATTCTTTATATAGCTCATTTAGTACTTGTATCTTTAAGATGTCATCGGCGTGGACAATTACGATAGTGAAGACGACTCCCCTTGGTGTCAGTCCACCAGAACGATAGAGTGTAACTCTCGCAAACCCAAGTATCTGGACTACTGTCTTAGCGATGACAGTTCTGACTCCTCCGCATCAGTCAAACCTTGGCGGTCCACAGCCTTCTTGGTGTTGGGCCCTTCTGGCTGTGGGAAAACGGCTCTTGTATATGCTCTCGCTAGTAAACTGGCGTTTAAGGTATTTTTCAACCTCCATCTCTCCTGTTCTATTGCTTTATGAGACTGATTTTTGTGGCTCTGAAGGGTTGCGATGCTCTTCCGTCCTCAAATCACCCTGGAGGTTTCTATGAAATCCGCAATTACCTTTTATGGAAATTCTTCCGCTTTTCGTGACTTTGTTTTTTAAAAAATAGGGATTTTAGAGACGTCATTCTATTTTTCTCATATACACTGAACAGAACTGAACTGAACTGTCCTTGTAAGGATGACCACGCAAATGAGTTGTGCAGGCCATCTCCAAGAAATCCTCCGATTTCTGGGAGAAACCATGGCCCTGGATAATCTGGAATGTTCAGAGTAGTCTACACCGTACGTATCTGTAGGAAAGACGAAATGAGTCAAGCTTTTTCAATCTGTCTTTGTACGGTTAATTCTTTAAACCATCAACCATCTTCGTTGCTCTCAGTTGCACCTGTTCGAGGAGGTCAACATCTTTCTTCATCCTTTGTATCCAGGCTGGTGTTCAGTAATCTAAGTGCGGTCTCCCGAACATTTCATAGACTCTTCCGAAGAGATCAGGGGAATATTTTTAACGCACGTCTGATCCAATGCAGTGTGTATGTTGCCTTCCGGACTGCTTTCTTACAATGTTCTGAGGGCATGAAGTTTGCAGTTGTCCACATGCCCAGATCTTTGTGCGTTTCTACCTCTTTTAATGCAGTGCCATTAATAAAGTACTGGTGTTTAAGAGATAAGTTTTGACCGGCTCTTATGTGCAA
>WEDG01006237.1:0-15798 GCA_017591395.1 Schistocephalus solidus | reverse complement strand
GGCCATAAATAAACGGGACAATTTATTAGTACTACTGATGACTGGAAAATAAACAAATACTTTGAAAGTGCTGAATGGTAAAGTAAAAGCCTCTTTTCATGAGGCATGCTTCAGGCTTCATGTTAGTGAATAGAGCAAATGCCAGAAGCATGCTCGTTCACAATTGGCTGTCTAGGATTTGTGGGCTGTTAGATGTTTTAAAAGAAGACGTCGGGCAGAAGAGACAGCTTTGATATCAAGCGCATAATGTGGTTCAGCGTGAAGAGTCTGTTTGCATTCGTGGGCTGTGTTTGTGCCTGCATAAACTTATTCGGTAAGTCCCTCATTCACTTCCCCAGAACGTTGTCGAAATTGCATGAAAAGCTAGCCTGTATGGAAATCAATCTCAATATAGTTGGTTATATAATATGGGTTGTACGTCCAAAGTGGGATAATGTTTGCAAAGTAATGTCAGGCTGTTAGCATCATGAAATTCACAGTACATTTTTAAAGGCAAAGCATACGCACTTGCTATACAAATTTATCTTCTTTTCGCACATTTGGCTCTAAATAAATAGTTTTGTTGTTAGCATTTGTGCGCAATCATCAATCGTTTTTTTAATTCATTAAATAGTTAGTCAGAACATGCAAGCGGTCAAGGTTGCGTACGATTCACGAGGTTCACAAGGAAACAAAAACCTCCTTACCTTTCCTTCATTAGCCAATGCACTACATGGAAGATGCAACTAAGGGGCAATCCCCATTTTTCAAAATTTGTTGTTAAGATTCTTAAATTATATAATGCCAGGAGCCAAGAAACTGCCGTCAGTACATGTCAGTGCAGACCATTATCAACCGATTGATATTAATTGATCTCAGATGGAAAGCCGTAAACTAGTTGAGCGTTGATGAGTCCACGTTTTGATAATAAACTATATTAACTGCAACCCTGTGAGTGACGGTTGCTGGCACCAGGTTTTTTCATGCATAGAGAGTTTGCTATGGTTATTACGTCTGCTCATTTATGTCACCATTGTTTTCATCCTTTGCACTCAGGCAATAATCAATGTCCAATGCACCAGAAAGCAGTTGTGCTCAGTGATTTTGTGGAAATCAGTTTAAACAAATTGTTTTCATTGGAATTGGTGGCAAAATTGAACAACCATCAGTGGGTACATTTCTAATGGAGATTCAAGCAGCAGCAGAAATAAAGGACTGTGAGATGACACGGGTTTTACGTGAAGGAACGTTAATACAGTTTCAGTGTTCAGGTCGAAATCCGCCAAAGTTCTGTGAAATTTATCATAATGGTGAGAACTTTGTATTCTTTTTAAATGCAATAGAGTTGGCATAAAATCGTGTAAAATTCTGCTTTATTTTGACTATCGTAAATCATATGCTCCGCCATAAATATTTTTTTATATTCCACTTCTTGCATAAGTTGTTCATGTGCATTTTCGTAAGGTAAAATAAAGGCTTCTTTCCCTTAAGGAGTTGGCATTTGGAAAGACTCCGGAAACGCTACAGTTTGTGTTAACTGGCGTTACTGTGAGGGCAACAGTAACCTACTATTATGGAACCTCTCAACCCACTTCACTTCGTTTGACGGGCCTCACATTCCCCAATCTCACGCAAATTGCCCATCGTGCCGTGAAGACAACGCGTGATGAAAACTGTTCTTATGTGGCGTCGTGAGATGCTCAGTAAACTGAATGCTTTTACTCAAGCGTCCTTTTACAAACGTGCCACGATATTTTGTATATCTGACTAAATATACAAATTCGCAGATCGAGGAAGTTTAGATTTTTGTTATTTCATATATGCAGTTTAGACAATGTCGTCACATGCGACTGTTATTTTCAATTCACCTTTTGAGGGAAATTTCGATATGCACCTGTGAACTCCTTTTTTGTTATTTAGAGAGGAAATAAGTTAAAAATTCCGAAAAGTGAAACTTCAAAAACAATAAAGGAAATATCAAAAACTGCATGCATACACGAATGATTTTGTGCGTCAGCCGTATTTCAAGGCATAATTAGGAAAGAATGCACGAATTACGGTTGTCACTTTAAGCAGACTTATGCTACAGGCAAAACAGAATGATGTCTGGTGAATAAGGGAAGAGCCGTTCCCCGAAGTTGAGACACGAATAAATAGTAGAAGGAAAAGTTACTTAAAGATTGAATGTGGGTTGCTTTCTTTCAAAAACTTTCACAGATACAGACATAACAATATTCTCTGGCAAGATATTCCAAGCTTCAATACCTGTGCTCGAGGAAAAGAACTTACGTGTATTCAGTCTTAATGGATGAACTCGAAGGTTAGTTGTGCTTTCAACCGGAGAAGTTCAAGGTACTAGACCGCAGTCCTGACCGCGTATGATGCAGACTCTTCCGCATGCGGTCGCCCTTTATCTCCCTGTAACTCAAAGGAAAGATATCGAGATTAGCAAAATCATGTTTCACAGTTTGGAGAGCCCTATCCATTTATGAGTGTGATTGCAAAACCGTTAAACTATTTCGAGGATTCTCGTGTCCTTAGCAGTTCACGGTCTCCATGTGAAACCTTATTTTGAATTCAGCCGTTTGTATGTCAAGCACTTGGAATGCGTGTGATTTACCTACGACCGTTGGGGAAGACAACATTTATCAGGTTTTTGCCACACTAGTTTTGACATTTTGCGCATAAGTGATGACCAACTAATTAAGCACCAGCAACTTATGTTTCCTTATAAAATTTGCAATTTCTACGAATAAGACACAATATACCGGAATCTGTTTATTCAGTAGAAATACTTGGGAGAATAATTTTAACGAGGATTCCGTCTAATCATTCCCAGTTACGTTTCGTCTTCCGATGTTAACCCAATGCCCTACGGACGTTCAGCTCTTCTTCCTCATAACAGCATTAGTTTGTTTAAAAAGAAATAACAGTACTGGTGGCTGAAAACGCAGTCTGACTAGTGACTGTTAGCCTTGATTAGTATGTCATATAGTTAGAAACTATAATACCGTCATTGACCCTTGTCATCAACTGTTGATTAAAATACTGACATGCCTTTTCCATTAGGAATTGGGTTTTGGACCATAATCAAAAGCTAGTTGTGACACAACAGAATGTCGGTATTTGAATGAATTTTTGTTGGGCAGGCTGGAATGACCAACCTTTTTAACACTAAACCCAGAAGGCCATGTTTTCAGTGAAGGTGGAAGACGTTATGCAAGTCCGTAAGCTATATGCATTAATTAATGTTTCAGTAACCGTCCTGTACCTTTCATTCTGCAGAGCTCATGGTGAACCTCCTGTTTTTGTGAATTAAATCACAACCGTAACAAATCTCGTTGAATTGCACACAAAAACTGACGCAAAAAAACAAGCAAGATTCCATTGATAGTCAAAATTCGTTCAGATTTCACAGGAGTGAACGCATTAAATAATATCCCTAGGCACACTAGGCTCAACAGAACACCGGTTCTTCAAATTTTCACATAACAGAGATCATTGTAATATGCGCTGACGTTTCAAATCTACTTGATTCTTGATTCACCAAACCTATCTTTACTTCACCTATCGGGTGCTCGCGCATGCCTTCGAAGAAATGGTGAATGAGTAATAAAAGCATGGCTGGTGGTATGTCGTTAGAAATTAAAAATGCTGCCTTAGCTGACTGAAGGTGGGCAAAGGTAAAATATTCGAAACTATGTGTTTTATATTGTTAAGTATTTGGACACAGTTTCAGCGGAGTATTTTGGCATTAACCACGAAACGCATGTTGAGAAAATGGAAAATGCGATGCATTTCAACCATTTACATCCTACGACGTCAGTCTCGAGCGAAAGATCTATAGCTGAGCTTAGAACAGCACATGGCAAATACCGAGAAGAAAACGGCCGCACTTTGATATTTTCGGGCATTGAAATTCGTCCAGTTCAAGATTATAATCCATATGACAATTTCATCTGCGTCATCATCAAAATTTAGAACCGGTCGCAGCCATAGCCACACATGATTTTAATCAAACTGATGCAAAAAGTCAACAAAAATCCGTAAAATATAAATCTATAATAAATATGAAACCGATTGGAACACAGCCCTTAAACCACCGAACTAATAACAATCGATCCCGAATAAAAGAAATATTCAGTCTATATTTTGACTGTGAAAGTGGTAAACTTTAGAAACCCCAAAATTGCTAAACGTCAAAAATCCGTTTACATGTCTGAGATTAACTCTTAAATCCCATATTTTATACAAAGATTTCACTAAGATTGTTGAGATGTAGTTGCATAAAGCAAAGATAGTTTCACTTGAGTTCGCTACAGACTATGTCATGTGTACAAACGGTTCCATACAGTCATATTTTGACAAGCCGGTCACTGTATATTAAATTCCAATAAAATTGACAGTTGCATCTTTGTGTTTACTAAGAGTAGTTTCATTCTGTCATGTTCGGTTTCCGCTGACAGCGAAATTCATTGATTTGCGGAATATACTAGTGAAATGATAAATTTGTCTTACGTTCCATCGCTATATACTGTGCTAAATTTTTTGATTTACATGTTAAATTGTACAAAGTTTTCATACATGATTAATTGCTGTGTGTTAATATGTGCATTAGCAAACATTTGAAGGGCTTCTGACCTAGAGCCTATTTAGAAACCTTTCAGTAATCCCATAAATATCAATAAAGAAATCTTTTCCTTACAGTCAATACGAATGGCAGAACATAATATTCATTATGCTGCATCTCCTTCCGATCGAGTATTATTCCAGAAATTTCTCAACATCTACTCATAGCACTTGAAACAGAAAATATGCTGTATCCTTACGTGGAATCGGTTCTGAGGATTACTGATGACGCTGGACCCAAAAATCCGCTTGTGTTCAAAAATTTAATTCATAGTTTTCAGCAAAAATGACTCCGTCATTGAGATAATAGGAAAATCTAAAAAGATAACGCAAGAATCAAAAGGCGAAAATGGACATCTATTAGGGCACACAGTTTAATCTAATTTTTTGTATTTCTGTCTATTTAAACTTGAGGTGGCGTGCTATTAATCGTAATACTGTAAGGTGAAATGGCGATGCACGGCAAAATATATGTCGACAGCCTCAGCTCATGGGACAGGAAGGCAGCATGAAAATCGTTTCAAAATTTAGGGGATGGATGAAGTGTCTTTATATGAGCTTTCTTCTAAAACAATATAAGGAACACAGTGAGTAGTAGACAGCAATTGTTATCAGCAAATCCTGCTTAAGCAGAGCTGAAAAATAACGAGAGAAAAAAAAAGAATGAGAGGAAGAACACAAGAATGTATAAATCACCAGATAAGGGACTAAATAATGTGCTGGGAACTTAAAGGACACATATAATAAAAAGTTTACAAAGTTTAGTAAAAAGTGAATCAATATGAACAGAAGATAAATGTGTACTTGTTGATGAACGCTCACCCATCTCTAACGGTACTCCCTCGTTCCGTTCTGCCTTGAAGCTCACTCTCGAGCCCCTCCAGCAGCCACACCACAGTTAGTAGAATAAGCAGATGAAAATTCCCTCGAAAGACAAGGGAGACGGAACTGGCTATTTCTGGCTTATTAATCGTCACCAGCCCGTCACACCCAACTCCCATGTGGTGCGTGGCGCATTCGGAAAACGCACTGGACTGATTTCTGATTTTTCAGGATAAGACTGTTTTCCAACAACAATGTTGAGACGTAGTGTAGGCTGCACTTCAGAAAATGATGTTTCTGATTTTTAAGAGGATGATTTAAAACCATCTCGTCAAACATTTAACATACACACAGTCGTTTAGCAATCTCCAATCATCAGTGCGGAGGCAGAAGATGTGAGGGGGTAAGATGGCACCTCGAAGACTGCCGCAAATCTTAAAAATTTCGTGTATACTGTTGTCAGGTAGCTGGCGCTTGATTTGACGTTAAAGTATCTCAGGAAAAATGGATGGTTTAGCATATGCAAGTCTGAAGTAGGCAAGTGTTTTTGGGGAAGTATCGCGAACGTTTTTTTCATGTTTGTCTTAAGTGAATTCAGTTAGATAAGTTAGTCTTGTTAATATTTAACCTCACCGATAATTCATGGGCCACTCTGCGATAGATTTGAATTGACCATGAGTTTCCATTCATCATTATCTATCTTTTATATTTGGTCTAGCATGCAGGCAAAGTTACCAGAACAACATTCCCAAAAAGAATTGATGCTCTCTGCTTTGCAGCGATATTAGAGCAAAATACACCATTAATATACCATCCTATCTGTGCTGCCCTATTTTCACGTAAGAATCCATTTTTTTCATAATTGAACATCTTCTGGCCTTTTTTATCTCTAAACAACAAAAGCATGAAATAGGTGTTTATGTTAGTTTGCATGCAAGATGATGTAGAAATTAGAAACATGCGTACCAGTTTTCCCACAAATGATAAAGCATGTCAAAGTATAATATGCACGTCAAGTAAGAAGTTTCAAATTCGACCATGACCTATATATTTCCTATTCGACGAGGCATTCATGCATTCAATCTCGTCAATTAGACTGCGGCAAATGTTCTTTCACTAATAAAGCTTTCTTGTTTTCAAATATTTTGACACTTAGAGTGGCGAGGAGATAAAACTTCGTCCAAGATCCATTATGTGCCAGTGTTTTTTTAAAATTTGCAATGTGTTGCAATCAATAAGGAGTTTTGCCTTTGATGAGAAAAGTGAATACCAAACCTCGTCAGAGTTGCCACTTAGTCAACCGTCGAGTAACCCATGGGCAGTCAAGAGGCCTATATTCGACAAATTGAGTTTAATTCATTCAGACCAATTTTGAATAGTTTGGTATTCAAAGTTAAATTGTGAATCATATTTTCAAAAAAACTTTTCACTCTCTTTTCTGAGGTTTCTAGAAGTAATTTCACTTGAAATCGGTCTGAAAACCTTCATTCACAACTGCCCCGCATAAGGCAAGTTTTTACATAGTGATTTCTACCACATATCTGGGGGAATTACCAACTGGTGTCGGGTAAAATTTCTTTAGTTTAAGTCAGTGTAAAGTTGTCTGCAAGTATGCGCTGATCATAGGACATCATTGTCTGGGTTCATGCAAAAAACTGGCTTTTGGAATTGCATCGATGTGTCAACAAACACTGAAACCCCGTCGGTTGCAATTGAAATACAAGGTAAAAAGGGATAAGTTCTCATGTTATATACTGCTCATGAATCTGTTTTTCTGCTAAAGTCGAATTAATGAGAACTCATGGTTCAGCATTTAGGGATAAAGGAGAAACTGGATTCATTTCCACTCCGTATTCCCGCGGTATTCATGGAAGGCGGTAGTCGTGTGCCCTCTGAATCTGCGCTTCTCTGTGTACGTGAGCAATGCCAGCATTTAAAACCTGCCAAAGTAGGGAAATAAAAGTCAAAGTTGCGTCCACCTAGCTGTTTGACTCGTTTAACAGATTCCTTGAATCAAATGAATGTGCAAAAAATAAGACCTTGCAGTTGCATTGAAATTCGATGCGCCATTTCGGCAATGTCCGGCCGCTGGTGTTGCTCAATAGGAGCCCCAAGACCAAACGGGATGAGTGAGTCCCGTAACCAAACGACGAGTGTTAAGTGTTAACTCTGTAGTTATTGTAAATGGAGGTCAGGGTACAGATATTTAGAAAATTCAAAATTTATTTTGCTATTTTTTGCATAGTTTTATTGCCAAAATTAGTGAATCGCTATCCACATGAGTCGGATTACATTAATGGTTTGAAACGACTGTTTGTTTATTGAAAAACAGTCCACATCAAGCAGTACCATGATTGGAAATCGTTATATTTTGGTGAAAATTGGGTGAAAATTTACCTTCTGCCCTGTCTTTAATGGTCCTTTTCATGACATGGCAAGATCGGGTGATAAGACACAAGCGGCCATCTGCACGTGTCCGTATGAAATATAACAAGACTATTGGATGTCAGATGGGCAATAGCCAAGCCAATCCTTAATGACGTTACTGTGCAGACACTTGACAGCCTTCAGTTTATACTTGCTCAAAGACAACTTACGGATGCTTCTGTATCACCGATGAGGCGACTGTTCCATGAAAAAAGTGACAGTACGAACTTGTTATTAACCATGAATTAACGGAAGGGATATACTACCGTTTTATCAGACCTCTTTAATGTGCATCTACACCTTCACTTGCTCCTGTGCAGCAGGATATATTGGTTAAACAACTAGGCGCCTAGCCAAGTGGGTGTGCGAGAGCACTATCCAGCAAGGCACGGTAAAGTCCATCTCGAGCGCAATTATGGCTCATTTGGTTGACAGCGGTCACCGGGTAGACGGCAACCAAGCATTCCGAGTAAGCTATAAAGTGCCGACGAAACAGCCCAAGTTCCTGCGTCAGCGGATACTTGCGATGGCAGAGGCAGTGGCCATACGGTTGATCAACCCAACTTTGTGCGCGCAAAAAGCGTTTGGAGTGGCCCTGAGGCTCCCTCGGCCGAAATCAAATACACCATCTGCGTTCACACCTCCTGCATGTCGCGTCACAGTTACGAAGCGGTAACCTAGACAATTGCCGTACAACTTCCCACTCCCTTCTCCACCCCTCGCCCCTATAGGACTAGACTATAACCCCTGACCTCTGAACGCCCTTAACCCTCTCTCCCATACTTACTGCTTATTGGATGTTTAAACTTTTGTTACTCTTCCCTCCCTTATAATATTTTAAAGGCTTGATGATTAATAATCAAAAGCGTACGTTCGCCAAACTCGTTTTCTTGAATGCTTATATGGGTATCATTGCTGAAATTGTAAGTAACCTTTTGTTGCACACAATTTTCTGTTGATAGATAACATTCCATCTTAGACAAACCACCGTATGCTGATGGATCATGGAGGTCAAAATGACTTCACTGCAAACCTGGGCTTGTGGTTTTCAGTTCTTATGACGAAAAGCAAGTCAGCCATAGACAGTCCATATTGTCGGCCTTGTTATTAAATTTTCCTTCTTAAATAAACGGCTTTCCGTCATTATAGGTGTAGGCAATAGTCAAAGTCCCAGCCCTCAGAAATCGATTGGGCCCAAAGTTTGTTTTCTTTGGAGCTATTGATAAAAATGCATGCAAATGAATGGGTTGAATTTCGCATGAGTGTCGGTATATAACACACCTCTTTCGAAAATAGCAAAATGTGAATAACATAAATTATGCCGTCAGTTTCATAACCCGTTAATATGACTATTCTACATTTTACATTATTGGTTTACATTCATTTAAACTATTTACCTGAAGGTTTCCTTCCTCTTAAGATGTTCTACTTCCGAGAAGCCGGAGGAATGTCAACTAAATTGCTTAAATCTCTACAAGTTCTCTTAGCAGTCGTAACTGCAAGGGTAATAGGCATCGAATACTATGGAAACTCTCAGCTCAATACACCTAGTTTGACTGGTCTCACATTCCCCAAACTCACGTAAATTGCTTAGTAGACTGTAGAGTCAACGCTCGGTATTAAAATTGCTATGTGTGGTCTAAAGATGCTAAATAAGCTGACATTTTTGTTAAAGCATCCTTAGACGAAACCGCAACGATATTTTGTACATATGACTGAATATGTATTTTTTTGACGATTAAACTTTTCCCTTTAATATGTCACGCATGCACTGTATACACATTCGGTTTTGTGATCTTTGATACATAAATGTGAAGCAATCCGAATGTACTATCAAGCTGAAAAATGGGGCTTTACCTTCTCAAGTCTATTGGCCCAACAATAAAACTAGTTTTCAAAATTGCATCCAATGCACGCTCTAATCACAGTAAGGGAGATAAATAATCGCATAAACATCGTCACGCCTTTATTAAATATTGCACGCTTTTAGAAGATGTTCCCTAAACACTGGTATTCAGGTACATACACATTCTGTGTCGAATATCTTCTTTAAGTGACTGATGTTTTGACCTTTAAAATCCATCATTATATTGAAATAAAAGTCACAGTCACTTCTAGCAGTTGACTGTCATGTTTTAAATCAATTGCTAAGCCCAAACGCACGTGAATTTAATGGAATAACATATTGCAGTTGTGTAAGAATTCTAATTTAGTCGAGTTTTGCATTGAAGAAGGAGGATATAGGCTGCAGTAAAGATGAACAGTGGCAACAGTAGATGCAACGCAAGTCTACTCTCACTATAAACACAAATCACCGTCAATCCACCAGCTTGATATGGAGTAAACGGTGGATATTGTCAAACTCCACTATCATACTGTCAAGAATGAACAGTGTAAACGACTTCCAATCTGTCTGACATCAGTCCAACGAAGTCAGGTAGTAGACAGTGAGATCTCGCCAATGAACGAGGACACCATCAGTGATAACTTGGTTGTGGATCTGCTAAGATCTTTAGCGAAACATTTTGCAGAGTCTGATACGCTTAATTAGCTTTTAACCTTGGATGAGTGGGTAATAAAATTTGTGGACATAAGAAAAATAAGGGCTATTTAAATCATATAACGGTGTTCATTACTAGTGCACTGAAGCACACATTTTAAATACTGCAAAATTTCTGACCAAACTTTGATGCTTCATTTCTAACTATTTAAGATATTCATAAACGGCATGTTTGGTACCCTCTCAATTTAACAATTACTACCAAAACGGACCAAATATCACTCTCAAATTCCTGAAAAGTCTAATTGTTAGACTAGTGTTGTATTTTGGGCCAGACAATGCATCAGTAAATTAGAAAATGCTTGAAGGGTAGTGTGCCTGAATTTGGGCATGCATTATAGCAGGCAATTTGGACAGCTTAAGTAGTTCATTATCGTCTTACTTAAAGAGGTCCACTCTATTGGCTCTGTTCATGCTTCGTGAATGTCAGGTTGAGTCAGGTTGCAATGGCTCCTTCTTAATGTAGCCTTTATGGCACTCCCACTCCGTGGGATCCGAGCCAGGTGTGGTGGCACGCCCAGGGGCGGCTCCGGCCGCGCCAGCTACCTGCGCCCTCTCCCATCTCCGGTCTTCTTGACTCTGTCTTGACACCGGGCTCAGGTGGGGGAGGAGGAGAGAGTGCGGTAGCTGCAGCGCAAGGCTACTATCACTTAAAACGAATTCACGCGCAAGTCACCGTCCCTGCACAGCCTGGTGTGGAGCATACGGGGGACCTCGTCGAAATCGACGGTCGAACTGCCGATGATGATTATATTCAGCATACACACGATTTAGACAGGTGTGGTGGATGTCGTTCATTTTGATTGAACGGGAGTGGTAATTTTTTCAGTTGCCGATCGCAACACTGGTTGTGGTGCTACTGAAGGATTACGGTGAAGCCTCCTTTCGCTTGAAATTGCTTAGTCTGCAAAATAGCAAAAACAATCATTTGCAGAACTATGATTGTTCACAATTGGCTGATTATTTCTAGTGCGTTTCTGAATATCAAATAGAAGGCATTGGGGCTGAGAGGACTGCATTGAGGCTAAGCACATGATGTGGTTGAGCGTACAATTTGTGTCTGTATTTGCATGCTGTGTTTGTGCCTGTATGAAACTTTTCGGTGAGTCCCTCAGTTACTTCCTCCGAATTTTGTCAAATTGCTTCAAAACAACCTGGGCGCAATCAATATTCATGACCATGTTTCTAAACGGCAAAAATCAATTTTCTTTTGGGTAAAAGCTCCAAGCCATATATTGCGTTTGACTATGATGCATAGATCGAGAACAGAGAAGAGTGAATATTCCCAACTGTAGGACTACGTGGTCACTTTTTTACAGTGGGGGTAGACAGTTCACAACATCGACGCTGTCAGTCCAATCAATTGGCTTGTTGCTCCTCGCATATTCTGGTTAGAGACAAGACGTGTAGAGATAGGAATCTTTTGTGTATTGCTTCTAGGAGGCGGTGATCGAAGTTTAATTCCGAGCCTGGTGACGAGCTCAGATTCCAATCAATTTTCGCCCGAACTGATTTAATTGCAAACGCGTTGTTGATGATTCCAGGGTTGCTGACGACAACTTAATCAGAATTAACAAGCCGTTATTGCCCACTACGGGTATTTTGTATGCCCATTTAAAGCAACGTGTTTCATTCCATTCGCCCTCAGGAAATCATCAGTGCCCAAAACGTCTGCAATCAATCTTGCTCCGAGATTTTGTGAAAAGCAGTTTGAAACAACTCTTTCCATTGCAATTAGTGAGACAAATGAACAACAATCAGTGGGTTGAGTTTCAAATGGAGAATCTGGCAACAGTAGAAGTACAGGACTGTGATATATCACGTGTTTTACGTGAAGGGACGTTAATTGAATTTCAGTGTTCAAGCGAAATCCACCAACTTCTAGTGCTTTTTGTCCTAAAGGTGAGAACTGGTATTTTTATAAAATCTTTATTGAAAAAAGCTCTTAAATGGTGACTATTGCAGGGCACAAACACACACACACCTTGAAAACGTTTTGTTCATTTCTCTTAGTCCATAAATTGCGTAGGTATATTCTCATCAAGGTATGTGAATTCTCTCTTTCTCTTTAGGAGTTGGATTTTGTAAATACTCGAAAATATCTTCCGAAGTTACTTAACTCTCTGCAGATGACGTTTACAGGTGTACCTGCGAGGGCAACAGTCACCTACTATTATGGAACCTCGCAACCCACTTCACTTCGTTTGACGGGCCTCACATTCCCCCAATCTCACGCAAATTGCTCATCAGGCTGTAGAGGCAACGCGCAATAATACCTTTGCAAGTTGGCATCTAAGGATATTAACAAAGTTGGCAGTATTTGCTCAAGCGTCCTTTTACCAAAGTGCTCCGTTAATGTGTAGAACTGACTGAAAATAAAATAAGCACAACTCACAACTTTTTTAATTTTTATTATTTCATTTATGCATTTGGGTTTGCGCTAGTTTTGTCATTTTGCTTTTTTCAGAGAAATTTAATGCAACCTTTGAGCTTGCTTAGTTTTAGCCACAGTGGATATACAGTCTATGGCCTATCTCATGAAATCTCATGGATTTCATGAGAAAGGGCACATTACGTGACATCAGCCCACACTGTGTCCCCCAAAGTTTTACAGTAGTCGAACAGCGACTGTTCTTAAAAGGGAGACATCTTGGAGTTTAACAATTAATATTACATTGTTTAGAAATACTTATTTATTTAGAAATTGCAAATTCCTCAAACTTTAAAAAAATTTGGTTGGTTTATTAACTGGACGTTTTAAAGGTGCAGAATGCTTTACCATGCAAACAAACGAATAAATAATACACCACAAGAATAACTACTTTTGAATATAGTCCTTTAATGTCAACTGCAGACAGACATTGTCTGGACATATTTCGCGTATGGCGTGACAGAGAAAAATGAAGCCATGTGGCGGCTTTTCATATATATGCTTGTTTACAGTCCCAATATTCGGTGTGGGAAAACAAAAATACACTCACACAAGTTTATCAATTCGTTTTATGGCAAAAAAAGTCACAACTTTGCAAAACCAAATTTTTACAACTAAATCCATCCTCGTTCTCCCGAAAACAATGCGATTTCTCATATATCCATTTACCTGACTTTCGTGACCGCAAGCTCAAATTATCCGTTCGCTTAAGTGCTATATTTTAAACATTTCTAGCGTATATTCATATTCTTTTATAGTACAATGCTCAAAAACAAGAACATTTTGTCCCGAAGGTGCATTAGCGTAGGAACACCTGCAAATCAAGGAGGAAAGACACGAACTCTCAAGTCCCGGCTTATGCGATGGGACCCGGTCACACATTCAAGTTTGACGAGGCCAAAATTCTGTTAAGGCAGCTAAAGGTTATCTTACTTCTTTTCAGTCTCTCCTCTTTCTCAGCCTAAGTAACGTGATGCTTCTTCACCCTAGGTCTTGACTTAGCCTTCGGGTTATTTTCCTGAAAATTCTGCCAGTGTGCTCGGACACCTCAAACTCCGAATCCATTTCCCTCATCTTCTCGACTGCATTGCAACTTATACAATCTTGTACAGCCCTTATAAGACAAGTGGTTCAAACTTGTTTCTTTTTGAATTCCCAGGCTACCTTTCGATGCGGCTGTACTTCTTATAACTGTTGGTAATGGTTTAAACAGTTGATTCACCCATTTTCAACTTGGCGCCAATCTTGTGGCCGTGATGCCATTGGGATGAAGCTTTATAACTGCCTCGTTATTTTTTGATGATACAATATTTGAAACCCTTTTCCCGAGAACTTTTCATTCTCAAGAAAAAAACATAGATTTCAATACAAATCCATTTAAAAAATAGGGGCAAAATATTACGAAATTGTCTGTCGCATACGGTACTTTCTGAGGAGTTGAAAAACTGAAATTTAGAGACTTGAATATTCATGTGAAAGCAGATGACGAATAATCTAGAAAAAATGAACAGCTGAAGCCCTCGGAGCTTTTTTATAAAACGGCAGAAAAATCGGCGATTTTTTTCTGCCTTCTGTGCTATTACCTCAACTTAGCCATCACTAAGTAACTTATCGGACAGTCGCTAGTTAACAATCCTCACTACATGGCCAGGCACAAGCAGTTTTATGAGCCTCAACATGCATCTTTAGGCAATTACGGTGTCTGAGATCCCTTACCTTTTCTTCGTATTCAGTATTATCTGGAGGCAGTCAAATGGGAAAACTTTATTTTTATGTAAAACATACATCAATACTCAGCGAAACATGCTAGATTTATTTGCCCAGCAAGACGTGTTTTTGGTTCAACTACCATTTTACTTAGAAGATTTGATATTTGCTATCGCCAACGACTAAACCGTGAAAATTAAAAAGAGATTTGTAAATGCGGCGCAGATTATCCTCAGTTGGTTCTCGTTAAAACCACAAAGAAACTTCATTTATGAGGGCTTATGGCAGTTTTCCGGATTGTTTGGAACCTAGATAATTTTATCCGCTTATGGGGCCGCTGGATCAATACGCTTCCAGTTACCATCGTATTAGAAAACTTTCTCTGCAATTCTAATGCACTCGCACTTGTTGCGGCGGTTCTATTTGTAGATGTAGTTTCAAATCAAAGAGAGTTTAAAAATTCTAGCCATTGATCTGAAGGAATTTTGCAGAACAATTCCGAGTAATTCATCCAAGTGAGTATCGCATCTTCTTACCCATTACTGTTAGCACGCGGTCCTGGAGATGGCTACATAGGCCTCCTTTCGCGTGTCATGTCTTATCGTGGTTGTTTTTGTTACTGCTGCTCCTGCGACCAATTAGATCTCGTCTCCCGTAAATCTTCCTGTTTGTGTTGACGTTCTACCCGTGGTGTTTCAAGTGTCTGTTGTTGATTTTGTAATCATATAACTCTGAAATGTTGTCCTGAATGCAGGGTTTGTCCTTTACATAAAGCAACCCCTGGGTTCCAACCTAAATGTGCGGACAGACCACCAGCCGCACCAAATCGGGAAGCTTTCTTCATTTTTTGAGACGCGTTCGAATTAATGTTCAGGAGGGTCAAATGGATGCACCGTGGTGAGCCTCCTTGCTCTGTTAATTTGTTGGCAATTCTGCTAAATGAACTTAACGGGCTGCAGTTTTCTCTTAAATGGGTCTTAATAGGCTCATAGTCACCTGTGGTGCTTCATTTCCTGTAGGCGGGGCCCCATTTGCTGAGCTAAGGTCACCCTAGGTCTATAGACACGGTTGGTTTAGCGTTGCATCTCACGTGGAATATTGCTAGTTTACTTGCCATGGAACATCTTATCAGTAGTTTTCGAATTTATGTAGCGAAATATCCTTCAGATGGCAATTGCTGAAGGGTTCGCTCGATGTGAGACTACTTGCTTTAATAAAGGTCGTTTAAATCTATCGTCCGTTC
>WEDG01006234.1:10000-21827 GCA_017591395.1 Schistocephalus solidus | reverse complement strand
ACAGAGACCGTGGTCTGTCAAAGACCACAACACCCTTTGAGAAGGTCCAATGACGTGCGACCAAGCTTGTTCAAGGTCAAAGCTGCCTGCCTTTACGAGACACGATTGTCCAATCTTGATCTGCTTCCTCTGGACTATAGACAGCTACGCGGTGACCTTTATACAAGCCTTTCGCATGCTGTGGGGTCAGGATTGTTGCCTTGCGTCTGGCGACTTCTTTGAGCTAGCCACTACCACTACTTTTCAAGGACATCCTATTAAACTACGTGTAACAGGTGCAAGACTCGACACAAGAAGGTTCTTCTTCTCCAACAGAGTGATTAAGGCCTGGAATGCTCTGCCTGAGGACATCATCATGTCCCCATCCGTTGACACTTTTTAAGCGGAAGTTTGACCAGTACAGCCAAAAGTACCACCACGACATCCGAACCTAGCGCATTTCCTGAAACATATTCCCATCCACAACTTTTTGCGTTATATAACATACTACTCCCTATTTTGAGTAATATTATTTTTATAATTGTTTGTCCGATGCCCCGTAGTGTGAAGGGGAGATAACCCTTTGTCCAACACCCATAATATGTCGGCCTTTTTAATTTGCAGTGTCATTGACATCAATAGGGAGCTCAAAGGCTTCGCCTATATTAACCTTTAATAAAACTGAACTGAACTGAACTCTTTACGACCCATTGAGCCTTAAGGCTTACAATAGAGCTCAACCAGCAGGCGTAGACTAGCTAGTGACATTGACAGGGATAATATTGCTGACAAAGAAAAGCGAGACTCAAATGGCCACTTCTAGCTTATTTACCATCATCGGCCAGCCATAACCATTCCTAACGTTTTGGTGCACATGGCTCGAACTCGCGACGTATTCGGTTGAACTGCATCGCTCTACCAACTGCCACACGAGCACCACGACTTACCGGTTTCCAATTTTGTCTATAAAAAAATATCAGATAGGTTTTTCACCGATAGATTAGAGGGATCACGCGTTTCATTGTGACTTGGGGCTCACTCTTGTATACCAACAGCAGCTTTAGACTGTCTAATGATATTAACAGCATCTTATTGCTGACAGAGAAAGAAGAGACTGGAATGGCCGCTTCAGGCTTACTAGCCATAATCAGCCATCCATAACTAACCCCAGGGTTGAGGTGCACAAGGCTCGGACTGCCAACCTCCTTGATCGACGTGCAACGCACTAAAAACTCCAACACGAGCACGATGACTTGCCAGTGTCAATGGGGTATAAGAACATTGTCAGATGGGCATTCAAACTATGTCTTAGAGTATTCACTTTTTCGTTGTGCCTTGGGGCTCACTCTAGGGTAGCAACAGGAGCCCTAGACTAGTTTATGAAATAGACAGAATTCTATTGCTGACAAAGAAAAAGAGACTAGAATGGCCACGTCTGGCTTAATAGCCATTATGAGCCAACCATAGCCATCGCCAGCGTTACGTTGCGCAAGGCTCGAACTTGCGACGTATTTGAAAGTAGTGCAGCGATCTACCAACTCTCACACGAGCACGATGACTTGCCGGTCAAGATTGAGTATCTTAATAAGGACAGATATACGCACAAAGATATGTTAGAGGACTCATTCGTCCCACTGTGTCTAAAGGCTTACTATAGAGCTCAACCAGCAGGCGTAGACTGCCTAGTGACATAGACAGGATAATATTGCTGACAAAGAAAAGCGTGACTCAAATGGCCACTTCTAGCTTATTTTACCATCATCGGCCAGCCATAACCATTCCTAACGTTTTCGGTGCACATGGCTCGAACTCGCAACGTTTTCGATTGAACTGCAACGCTCTACCAACTGCCCTACGAGCACCATGACTTACCGGTTTCGATTGGGTCCATTAAAAATATCACATAGGCTTTCGCAGATAGGTTAGAGAGATCATGCGTTTCATTGTGACTTGGGGCTCACTATTGTGTACCACCAGCAGCTTTAGACTGTCTAATGATATTTACAGAAACTTATTGCTGACAAAGAAAGAAGAGACTGGAATGACCGCATCTAGCTTACTAGCCATAATCAGCCATCCATAACTAACCCCAGTGGTGAGATGCACAAGGCTCGGACTACCAACCTCTTTGATTGATCCAAAGACGACACGAACACGGTGACTTGCCGGTTTCAATTGGGTATATAAACAATGTCAGATAGGCTTTCGAAAAATAGGCTATAAAGATCACGCGTTTCATTGTGACTTAGGGGTCACTCGAACAGCATCAGAATATCTAAAAAATATTGACAGAATCCATGTTGTCGACAAAGTAAATGGGGATTGAAATGGCCAATTCTGGCTTACTTGACATCATCAGCTTCCCATAATAATCGCCAGCGTTGCGGTGCACGAGGCTCGAACTCGCGACGATGTTTATCGAAGCACAACGATCTACCAACTGCCACACGAGCGCGATGCCTTTCCCCTTTTTCAATTGGGTTTATACACCATGTCAGATGGGCGCTGCGCGGTGTACTATAGGAATAACTCGTCCAATTGTGCCTTGGTGTTCTCTCTAGAGCACAACTACCAGCGGCAGAATGGCTAGTGCGATAAACAGAATCATATAACCAACAAATGAATGTGCAAATTGGAGTGGGAACTTCTGGCCTATTAGCCATCATCAGGCATCAGCGTTGCGGTCTACAAAGCTCGAAGTCGTGACGTTTTTTTAATCGAAGCGCAACGACCTACCAACTGCCACACGAGCACGATGACTTTCATTTTCGATGAGCTATATAAACAGGTCAGCTGGGCACTTACTCGTTTCGTTATGCCTTTTAGCTCCCTCTAGAGCCCAACCAGCAGCTGCAGACAGGCTAGAGATAAAGAATCGTATTGCCGAGAGAGCAAAAGGAAACTAGAATGGGCACTTTTGGCTTGTTAGCCATCTTCATAAGCAACCCAAAACACACACCAGCGATGTGGTACGCGAGGCTTGACCTTGCGATGAGTTTGTAAGTTGTGCAACGCTCTACCAACTCTTACATAAGCACGATGAGTTGCCACTGTTGATTTTGTATATTAGCAATGTCATTTGAACGCTCCCCGATATATTATATGAATATCTCGTCCCGTTGTCCCATGGTGCTCTCTTGAGAGCACAACATGCAGCCGAAGACTGTCTAGTGACATCTCATCGTAGTTACAACAAAGAAAAGTGAGACTGGAATGTGCACTTCTGGCCTGTTAGCCAGCATTAGCCAGCCATCAACACCCCCAGCGATGCGGTACACGAGGCTCGAACTCGCGGCGTTTTGACCGAAGCGCGGGGAGGTGACCAGTCGATAGAATGATGTTAAGATATCCAGCTATGGTCCCAGGTGACCACTGCAACTGATCCCTCGCTGACAGGCCATCAATTCCTGCAACCGAGCCGTGCATCAGCCTCAGGTTTCGAGTCACGTCAATGGCAGAAATAGGATCAAGGATTTTCCAGGCCACAGCATTTGGAGTAGCGGTGTTTCAGGGCACGGGGCTTTACGTTAATCGCCCGGCAGGACAAACTGGGCCCCGGCTTTGGGATTTTTGACAAACTGAGCTTGTACCTCCACATACTGAGCCCGTATTAGTTTGCGGCTGGCGGTGGGGCGCGCAGCTGCAGTTGGTCGTCGACTCATTCTGGGTCACCAGCATCGTGGAAAGACAGAGAGCACGTGGGCAGCAAGGCGTGGAGCAGCCTCAGGAAGATGCTCCTCTCTCATGAGCAGATCCAAATCGAGTGATAGCAGGTCACCCGATGCTAAGGCCTGACCTGGTGATTCAGTTAAGAGCTTGACGGCCAAGTGAAGGAGCGAGTTTTGACAGCACTGCGCCTGGTCCGTTAAGCAGATAGGAGCAGTAAGGGGTATAGGAGAAGTAGGACCGGCAGGAGAGAGTTGCCCTGACAGGGCAAACAGGGGCTCGTCCATATGCAACTTAGAAAGTCGCCTGAAGGCAGCCTCAACAATTCGCGTGGGGAACTTAACCCCCACCTCGCGAGCAACAGCACGAAGAGCAAGTGGGCCAGCTGCCTTGACCACAGCTGAAGCACAGCTACGCAAGAGAGCATCTGCCTGAGCAGTCCAGTTAGTCCGAGAAGGAGCTAAACGGCCGCGTTCAGAGAAGTTAGCAGCAGGATGTGCACTCATCATATGCTGCGAGCACCCACACACAGATGAGAAGCCTCGAGGACAATGATCACAGAGGAAGTTCCCGAAAGAAGGTTGAGTAGGCACTGACAGGGATACAGACACAGACACTGACGTGGGCAGCACCGGATCCGGCTGACATCGGCGCACATGAAGCTTAAGCCCAGCCGCAGAGCAGCAGATTCGTCCCCAATGCTGACAACGAAAGCCGTAAGTAGCGGGTTCCACCGCGGAGGCGCGAGTGGGGGGTTAACAGCTTCATTAAATAACTCCATTATAGTTCGGTAGTTTAGACATCGGCAGACCAGTGTGGCCACATATTCAAACGTATGCACCTGAGACATCGAGGTCAATAGAGTGAAACCTTCCCGTCACCGAGAGCGCCACGAGAGGGCTATGCGTTCCAACTAGGCCCACAGAATAGTTCCCTGGGCGCAGGAGGGAGGGGCCTCAGACTGTACCCCTTAAGAGAGTCATATTTACTGCCGTTTGACGTCATACAAGTGCCCCAAGGCTACACAACCGCCGCCAACGCAACCACCATCGTAGCCAAAACCCCGAAAATAGGCACGGCCACAAACAGCGCAAACCAAGGGACAGGCATAACTGGACCTGCCCACGATCCACTCTGCTCACTTCCAGCCAGTCAGCCCGCCAGTCAAGGTCACACCACGCCACCGAGTCAACCACCACAACCAGGTGCATGCACACACGTGCGCGCACATGCGCACCATGCTACGCGGCCATTTGCCCGACCACGCCACACAGATAACGCAGCACGCACGCAGCACACAGCGGAAGCAGCGGCGTACACCCAGCAGCAGCAGTTGCAATCACCGTCCAGCTGGCCGACTAGCCAGCCGCAGGCTGAGCAGACACGTTTCATTGCCCAGGGTGTCTGACTCGGCCCTCAGAGCCAATACTTTTTCCGAGGTTACGGATCAAATGTGCCAACTTCCCTTACCTACATTATTCTATTGCCAGAGGCTGTTCACCTTGGAGACCTGATGCGGATATGGGTACGTCCTGCCACGAAAAATCATAATGCCTTCCTCGGATTTTCAAGGACCGACCAGAGTGTTCCGGACACCACAAGAGGGGTGGTGCTGTACGCAGGCGATACCCCTATCTCCGGTCAACCCGATTCCAGGGGTGGTGAGCACTCTTTAAAAGAAAAGAAAAACTCTTCCCGGAACTCCAGCCGATGTCTCCGTGTTCAGTTGAGTTACCGCGCCTTTCCAACGACCACATCATGAGACGGGCCAGTGATGCGACCACTGCTCTTGTGTCTGGTGCTGTACGCGCAAGGCGAGGTGCGAGAAACAGTGGCATCTCACCACATCCGGAGAACAAGTCGAAACTTCACTTTCACTGCGCCTTGGGGTTTCGTGGGACCCATTGACTCACGTGCATGATAAACTCCTTGGTCCGTGTTTCAAGACGGGTCGGGTAGCTCGTCCACCACAACACCACAGACTGTTTGGCCCGAGCCGACTCGTACAGGAAGCATCGCAGGTAAGACCATCCTACACCAGACCACCGCCGGACCCACTTTGCGCAGGCAACACGACGATCAGACCCAGCTATTGGCAGCCTACAGCAACACCCCACGCCCACATGCAGTGTGCGCACGAGCCAGAAACTAGAGACCGACAACCCTGGTGCCCTGCACAGTTATACATACAACCGTAGCCCACCAGGACATCCGCCGGTGACTGCAAAAGCACAACTGACAGACAGACCCGTTGACGACCAGTGCTCGATAACACGTGTGTATGCAATGCCTACACACGCCGCTCACTGAATTCGCCTGTGATGATCGAAGCTCAGCCGATGACCCCAGAGGAGCCAGCGACCAAACCCGATTTGACTACGGCAGACTGGCAGTTCCACCAGTCATGGTGCTAACCAGATAGAGGAAGTGCATTGGCCGGTCCATCAACATTATGCGCAGACAGCCAAAACAGTTTGCTCCGGCAACTTCCCGGAACGCCAATTCTCTCCCTCCCAAGGAAAGACCAGGCCCACCTTTTCGCAGTGAACTGTCCGTCCGACAGATGCACCAGGCGCGCATACACACAGGCCGACTGAATCCTCTATGTTTGCAGCTTGACGCCACCCGTTTACCTATATGCGGTTTACCGAACTGTTTACTCTCTCTTCAAAGAACTTTTCAACATTTCCCTCACGGAACTTGTTCGCTATCGGACTCGAGCTTGTATTTAGCCTTGGATGGATTTTTACCACCCACTTTGGGCTGCATTCCCAAACAATCCGACTCGAAGGTTGACCTGGTGAATTGCCTCACATTTCCATAACTCCACTCGCACGGGCCTTTACCCTATCTGGGCCAAATCCAGGGAACCATACCCAGCGCTGGACTTCGAGTGGAGCAGTAAACCTACCGCAGGCTTCAGTGCTGAGCTAATCCCTCTTCACTCGCCGTTACTAGGGGAATCCTGGTTAGTTTCTGTTCCTCCGCTTAGTGATATGCTTCAGTTCAGCGGGTAATCACGACTGATCCGAGGTCAGGCAATAGAGAGTAAGCAGCAGTAGCCACCGCCACCACCACAATCGGCATTGGCACTCATAATGCGCATTTCGACCATCATCACCACTGCCTTGTGCTAGAGCTCGCACGGCGTGCCACACATATACTGAGCCGCGGCCAGTGCGCACCGGCACCCATCCACACAAACGCAGAATCAATGGACGCAGGCTAATACACACACGCAAGGCCCTGAGTTACACTGCAGCATCACGACATAAAAAGAGGCAGGGGACGAGGAGAAGCTGCCGCTGCCTTAAGGTACACATAGGAGAAGGAGGCTACTTGCTTACATTCCATAAAGGCCACATTAAGAAGTAGCCATTGCAGCCTGGCTCTCAGCCCCCACCACCTCATCCTCTGCCTCAACCATGGGGAGGATCAGGGAAGAAGCAGCAGCAGCAGGAGGACCGAGTTAGGCAACCTACGGCCGTAATTTGCGTTCAAGAGTTCGATGTTCAAAGCAGTCTGCGATTCACATTAATTCGCACAGTTGTCTGCGCTCTTTCTCGGCACATGAGCCCAGTGATTCACCGCATAGAGTTGTACTTTTGAACGATCTTTTCCTATGACCACCGGTCTTGTTAACCGCACTATAACTTGGGATGGCTGGCCAATGGCCGGCATGAGACAGGTAAAAACCATGCCCACAGGGTATTTAACACTGCTACAACAGTACAAAATAACTGACACATGGTGGGGCTTCGAGACCGCCGCCGCCGCCGCCGCCGCAGAAGCAGCAGCAGCACCATCATAATCACTTACATGAGTAGATACACGACCTCGAGTCTTACTCCTTGCACTCTCACAATGAGCAGCTGCGCACGACCAAACAGCGCAACCTCGTACGTGCACTACCCTGTCACCCCGGTGTTCACTGGCTATCTCCTAACCCTGTCACCACCACCGCCGCCGCCACCAACTGACAACTCACATACCGCAGGAGGACAACAGCAACGACGTAGCAGAAGGAGGGGGAACGAGGTTAAGAGAAAAGTGAGCACACCTGGCAGGCAGCCGACTGGCAATACACCCCACCACAATAAGGTTGGATCATACCATCATTCACGCATGCATCAGCAGCAGCCGCAGCCGAAGCCATAGCCGCAGCATCAGTATGGCAGCAGTAGTAAGAATACGAGATATGTGTATTCTCGCATACATACGGAACGTGTAATGATCCTTCCGCAGGTTCACCTACGGAAACCTTGTTACGACTTTTACTTCCTCTAAATGATCACGTTTGGTCATCTTCTCGGCACCTGCCGAGCACCAACCTGCGGCCGGCACTGCAATGGCGCCAATCCGAGGGCCTTACTAAACCATTCAATCGGTAGTATTGACGGGCGTTGTTTACAAAGGGCAGGAACGTAATCAGTGCAAAATTATGCCTTGCACTTACTAGGAATTCCTCGTTCACGGGGAACAATTCCAAGCTCCGATCCCCTGTCATTACGGTGATTGACCAGTTTGCCCAACCCTTTCGGTCCAGAAGATCAGATTCGTTGGCATCGTCATTAGAGCTTGCGTGTGGCCCCGAAAATTTAAGGGCATCTCAGACCTTATTGTTAAATTTCGTGCACATTCGTAATGCTTGTCCCTCTAAAAGTAGACACACCTGCGCCATACCAGGAGGCTGGCGCAGAACCCTACTCACCCCTCCTACCACAGTCAACGCCCCCACGCGCATGCACACCACTCACCCCGGGTGGGGCTCGCAGCACACGCGCGCAGAGAAATATGCGGCCTGAAAGTAGACAGCTGAAGTGAGCACTTTCGCAAAAACGCTGCCAGCACAGGAACAGAGGACTGGCGTACTATCTAGCAGGCTAGAGTCTCGTTTTTTATAAGAATTAAACAGATAAATCGCTCCACAAACTTTTCGGACTGCGCCACTGTATATTTCAGGATTTCGTCGACCCCGATCTCACAGGGGTGAAGCAACAGGGGTGACTGTCGTCGTGACCGCCCTCGTGTCCCACCTAAAAGAATGGGAGAGGTAAAAGGTGGTCAACGGTCCTGCCTATCGTACAGGGAACTCTTGTACCCCTGGCCCCAAATCGGAGGGAAAATTGCACCCCCTGCTCATAAACGGTGGCATTGACACGTAGTTAGTGGTGGCTGCTATCCACAGACAGACGCCTCTCTAATTCGGCTTGTATTTTGAAAGTGAAAGCGGCAGTCCCAGGTGGTAGTCGCTTAATGTGCCCTATCACAGAATCCAGATGCTCTCATCAGAGCATATTTTTACGGCCGTTTCTTTCGACAGGATTATCATTGAAAGTCTGTAGCAACGTGCGGCAACAACGAGGGTGAACTCTTTTCTTCTAAAGTTTTTCTTCTAAAGTTTTGCATTTCTAGCCTTTAGACAACTACAAATACCTGTGGTTGTTATATTTTACAATAGTTGGAAATATTCACACTGCTTCACCCGACTTAGCCTCACTTTCCGTCCCTATAAATCCACGTAGAAAAAGTATAATTATAAAGCGCTAACATATACTTTAGGTTGAAATTTCATTACCATTATAGATTTTCCAATAAAAAGTTATTTACAGAGACTATTTTTATTATCATCATTTCAACCGGTTTTAAATGTATATCAGCATAAATTTATTTTACCCTGCGTATCCGGCGTATATAGTACTTATATTTTCGACCAAAGATGAAACCAGCAACCTCAATTCATCGTAAACAACCTGCCTTGGGACCAAAACGTTTCTTGAATAGACCTAGCAGTCTCAAAATTGACTCAAATTTACAGCCCATAGTTATAGCTAAACAGCTAGATCTGTCCACTTTACAGAACTGCAATGAATTTCATGATGAAGTTTAGATCTATTTTTATCTATACTCGGCAACCTGTTCGATGGTAAACATATCTGATGTTCCCTCTCAGGATTGCAGACGTCTTAATTCACTTGTTCACTTGGTCGCCAGCGAGGCTTTTGACAGACAGAAACATAATCATAATTTTCTCCTCAAAAATACTCCCATACACAGACGCCCAGTTGACGTTGCTTTGGACTTTTTGTACTCGGGTGGTTTCAACTACAAAATAATGGAAGTAAACGCCTCTCTTCGCGTAGCAAGAATCCCCCTTATCTTAGTTAAATTGTTTTCAACAGTTGAGGTGGAATCAATCTTTGCTCAACGAGATCGCACTTCTCGCTATTTGGAAATGACAAAATGTTTCCTTTGTCGAGATCTTACACCAATGGAGCGAAGAAATGGGTCCTTACTATCATAAATTTCTCAACCTAATATTCATAAGTCAGGTCGTATTTCCACTAACGTCAATGCACCGGTTAATTTATCTCCTCAGATGTCCAGTGCGGTCAGCCCCTCCACTCAATCTTCTACTTCGTTTCCCCGCGGCCGAATACTGCAATTTCCGGTGCTTTCAGCTCACCTGTAATGTCAGCAACCCCGTCTAAAAGCATTTTTTTACCGTCTAATCCGTCTAAAGCACTTAGACTGACAGCTTCTCCTCTTAAACGCAGTTCTCCAGGCATCTCCGTGAAAGTTCCCGAGCTTCATCGCATAAATAACGTTCTTCAAATAAACAATCCGCAATCATCTGCACTTAAAGACATTTTATTTAACCCTCCACAAACTAGCGCATCCCATAACCCCACGGGTCATCTTATACCCTCAATTATATCACCTAAGGCAGGTTATCCGAAGGACGTAAATCTAACCCAGACCGAAAAGCAAGATAGCGCATTTCTCAGTTATCGCATACTGCCCTCTCCAAAACTAACCAAGCCTCTCCAACAGGCAAATAATCCTAACCATGTTAACCGATATACAAGACCCGACTTTCCAGCACTTAATTCTTATAGCTGCTTACCCTCTCCCACCAGCCTCTATATTACATCTACCTTCCCGTCATTCCGTTTTAACTACCAACAGGCATATCCCGGTCTTAACTCCTATGGTGGTTCGATACCGGAAAGTTTTATTCCTACACCTTTTAGATATCCCTCTCAGCCTTTTGTTAATGAAGTTCCTTATACCAATCGTTCTGGCGCAGTTGGCAGTTACCCTCAAAACCACAATAACTTTCAATTGAATTACTCACCTCAAATGTTTTTTTATAAATAACTATAACCCTAGTTTGGATACTCTAACTACCCTAGATGTCATATTACTGAATGCTAGATCTGTTATAAATAAGATGGCCCAACTGAGAGCCATTGTTTTCGAGTTAATGCCTGATGTTTTATGTGTAACTGAATCTTGGACCCATCCCTAAATTTCCGACTCTTTGCTTGTCATAGACCGGCATGATCTCTACCGTCAAAACCGCACTAGTAAGCGTGGTGGTGGTTGTCTTCTCTATATTAAAAGCTTCATTTAAGCACTTCCAGTTTGATCTAGATGTTACGTCATTCTCTTAATTACTGCTTCGCATCCATTATCCTGTCGCTCCGGCAATAGTCGATTCTCGGATATATCTAAAAACCCGCCTAATTAATCATCCGATGATGATGCAAAACTTTGTGAAATTTTTTTAAATTGGTTTCGGAGTCCAATTTTTAACATAAAAATAATTGTTGGGGATTTTAATTTTCCTGAAATTGACTGAATTTCAAACTTTTGTCCACCCAGATTTCAGCCTTTCCTAGATACCATTAACTTTTCTAATTGGTCCCAGCTTATACCTTTTCAACGAGACACAAGCATATTATAGACCTGATTTTCACAAACGACATTGCTCCCCTCTTCGTTGATTTTTAAGCAGGGCCTCTTCCAAAGTGACCATACATTAATTCACTGTTGCTTACCGATTGTCTCATCGAAAAATGGCTAGCGCCGTTCGTACCCTATCATGCTTTTGACCTCGCAGCTATGCGCTTAATTAACAACTTTTTGGACTCATTGGACTGGCAGCATCTCTCCTCCATGAACGACGAGCAAGTCTTTTCTGACTTTATGTCAGTCGTTTCAAAATAACATCCTGGAATTTGTGCCAACCAAAATTGTCAAGCCCTGCGCTTTCATCCGTAGTAGAGAGAGAGAGAGAGAGAGAGAGAGAGAGAGAGAGAGAGAGAGAGAGAGAGAGAGAGAGAGAGAGAGAGAGAGAGAGAGAGAGAGAGAGAGAGAGAGAGAGAGAGAGAGAGAG
>WEDG01006234.1:0-5000 GCA_017591395.1 Schistocephalus solidus | reverse complement strand
CACCTGACAACATTGGAGGATATGCGGAAGGGTTTCGATCTGACCGCAGCGCCCATGACAGAGGACATCGGACAACCTTTTTCTCCTACTCCGTCGGGCCTTGGTGGACAGGACACCAGCTCGAAGCTGGATGCCGCGCAGGTACAACCAAGGAAACAATCGGTCAGGAGAGGATAGCCAGTGGTGAACACTGGCAGAGGTGCCAATATGGGCTAGTGGACGACCGTCCACAGAGCGGTAGAGTTGTTCCCTCCACATCTTCTTCGCGTCCTCCTTCGAATTGATAACAGCCTGGTGGATAAGCACAGGACGAGAGGCTTGCTGTAGGGCTGTCAGGGCTTCTGGTAGAGCCGAGGCAACTCGCACCGCTTCCTCCGTAGATGACAGCTGCGCATCCAGGCGTTTTCTCTTCATCAGAGGAACACTTGTAAGCAGACAGGGTAGTCCGATTCCACCATCCCGTAGACTCGCGTAGAAAAACGACGTAGGAGTATCCGTGGGGAGGCGTAACCAGGCTCTCACTGCTTGGCGAATTTGGATATCCAGGCGCTTTAGCGTCTGGCGGTATACGGAGCCCAGCACCAGGTCATGCATGATTTTAGGCACACAATGACGTTTCAAGAGAGTGATTCTCTGAGGTGGTTTTAACGGGGCCTGGGAAATCTCCGTGAGCATCTTATATAGTAGAGGACGGTGTCGGATGGGCTGTTTCCCTCGGTAGGTAAACGGAACCCCCAGATAAGTGAAGGCATCCGTTGGTCCTAAAACCCGGAGCGGCTCCCCCCCAATGCACACAGAGCACGGGCTGAGACACGAACTTTTTGCTTTTCCAAGCGCCTGTATGTAGAAAGACAAACACTTGGCCGGATTCAGGACCATCCCTGCTTTGGACAGACCAGTGACCAACCCGTTAAGACGCTCTTGCAGCCGGAAAGGCGTTTCAGCAAACAGGACGAGGTCGTCGGCGTACGCTATGGAATCGACCGTTGTGTTGGCAATATCCATTCCAAGCTGTCGGTTAGAGTGAGTTAGCGCCTCAGATAGCGCTAGGGAGAAGAGTAGCGGGGAGAGGGGATCACCTTGGCGAACACCACGAAGGCATTTCACCGCAGTATCAGAGATACAGGTCTTTTGTCTGGAATAAGTGGACTCGAGAAAGGAGAGGAGCGGAGCAGGTGCGCCACCAGAGGTGGCCGCTCTCAGAATAGTCTCGTGGTTGACAGAATCAAATGCTTTAGACACATCCAGTACCGCCACTGCAACCGATTTGGGAGCTGTGACTGCGTACCGAAGCATCCCATGCAGGAGACCTGTGGCTTCGGCTGTGCCATCCCGTTCCTGGAAACCAAATTGGAACCGAGCTGATGGACAACAGCGTGACCACCTTAGTGCGAGTACACGATTCAACAAACGTGGGAGCACGTTGGACACTGAGATAGGCCTGTATTGAGATGGGGTTTGGGGGATAGGCACCTTTGGAATAAGGGTGGTGCGACTGACGCAGTGCTGACCCGGGAGTTGGCCAACTGCTAGAATTACATTTAAGTACCCAGCAATGGCAGCCGGCGGCCAAGTTGATACTTCGCTGACGTTGAGGCCATCGACCCCTGCAGCCGACCCCCGCATCCTACGAAGTTCGCGGGTTACATCGGTGCTCAAAATGGGATCTATCAGACTCCAATGCTTCACTACAGATGGGACAGGGCGTTGGTCCTTACCACTGGGTGTTTCAGAAATTGCTTTCCAATAGTCCAGTGTCCCAGCTGGCCTTGGTGGCTCTTCGCTTGAGGCCGACCGCCAGTCGCCCGAGAGGACGAACTGGGCAGCCAGCTTTGGGCGTTTTGCCAGGCGAGCCTGCACCTCTGCATACTGAGCTTTTCGGAGCTGTCGTCTAGTACATGGCCTCTCCATCTTTGGCCGTCGGTTTACTCCTGGACGCCAACGGTGTGGAAACACCTTTTTGGCATGCGCTTCCATCTTTTGCTGCGCATCAGCGATACCGATCTCTCCCATGAGCAGGTCAATCGCAATAGACACGATCTCCTCCGTCACGAGAGCCTGACAGGGCGACGCCTCAAGCTGCGTAGCAGCTGTTCGGAGAAGTTGAGACCGGTAGTCAGGCGTACTTTCCTCTTCCTCGGGTTGGTTAGTAGGGGGGTTTGAGGCGGAATTGGGAGGGGAACCGACAACTGGCGTGGGAATCACCGTCACTAAGTTCCTCGAAAGGAGTTCATCCTTTTCCAGTTTACTGAGCCTTTTGTAGATGGCTTCCGCACTTCTACCCGGAAAAGCCCCCTGCAGCTTTCGTGCAAGCTCACGCAGGGACAGCAAACCATCCACCAGGAGGGCAGCAGCACGGCTGCACAACAAATTGTCCTCCTGCGGCGTCCACACTCTCCGACCAGACGCTAAAGGAACTCTGCTTCGGTGGTATTCATCTGAGTGCGCACTCTTCGTGTGCATCGAACACCCCCGGGCAGTCTGGAACTGGCGGACACAGTACTGGCATTGAACAACGTCGGACACATTGGTAGTTCTCAAGATCGCGGCACTTCGGGTAACGTCGGACTGATTGATTTGGCTGAGAAGCTCAGGATGAGCACTTCGAACATGAAGCTTGAGACCGGCTGCTGACCGTAGAATGCGATCACACCCAGGGCAAGGCGGTAAACGGGATGCAAATAAGCCTGTAGAGACAGGCCGTTCACCCACGGCTGAAGGACCGGGGTCATTGCTATGGACCTCGGGGTCAGAGACCCCGGGGGATCCGGCACAAGTTTGGAGGAAGACGGAGTCCACATCAGTATGAGAGGGTCCATCCGCCTCCCCAGGAGTACCACGCGGAGGTAACGTGCCATCACTATGACTCACCGAGGAAGGCGTAGAACGGCCCGAAGACGGACCGGCGACGACCCCGGAGCACCCAGAGCGCAGGTGGGCAGCAGAACATTGGCGAACACATTTTTCACAGAAGAGCACACAAGAGAATTCGTCAGTGAGAGTCATAGTTACTCCCGCCGTTTACCCGCGCTTGGTTGAATTTCTTCACTTTGACATTCAGAGCACTGGGCAGAAATCACATTGCGTCAAAACCGATCAGCAGACATCGCAATGCTTTGTTTTAATTAGACAGTCGGATTCCCCGAGTCCGTGCCAGTTCTGAGTTGGCCGTTTGACGTCAGACAAGTGCCCCGAGGCTACACAACCGCCGCCACCGCAACCACCATCGTGGCCGAAACCGCGACAATAGCAACGGCAACAACCAGCGCAAACCAAGGGACAGGCATAACTGGACCTGCCCACGATCCACTCTGCCCACTTCCAGCCAGTTAGCCCACCGGTCAAGGTCACACCGCACCGCTGAGTCAGCCACCACGACCAGATGCATGCACGCACACGCGCGCACACGTGCGCACCGTGCTACGCGGCCAGTTGCCCGACCACGCCACACAGGTAACGCCGCGCACACGCAGCACACACACACGCACACAACGGAAGCAGCGGCGTTAACCCAGCAGCAGCAGTTGCAGCCACAGTCCAGCTAGCCGACTAGCCAGCCGCAGGCTGAGCAGACACGTTTCTTTGCCCAGCGTGTCTGACTCGGCCCTCAGAGCCAATCCTTTTTCCGAGGTTACGGATCAAATATGCCGACTTCCCTTACCTACATTATTCTATTGCCAGAGGCTGTTCACCTTGGAGACCTGATGCGGATATGGGTACGGCCTGCCACGAAAATCATAATGCCTCCCTCGGATTTTCAAGGACCGACCAGAGTGTTCCGGACACCACAAGAGGGGTGGTGCTTTACGGAGGCGATACCCCTATCTCCGGACAACCCGATTCCAGGGGTGGTGAGCACTCCTTACAAAGAAAAAGAAAAACTCTTCCCGGAACTCAAGCCGATGTCTCCGAGTTCGGTTGCGTTACCGCGCTTAGCAGCGCCCAGACACAGACCACAGCTGCACACGCCGAAAAAGCGCGCACACTGACGGCCCAGCCAAACGCTTGCCTATCTCCGTGGGCAGGGTCGGGAATATTAACCCGATTCCCTTTCGCTCCGGGGGCTGCCGGCTGCACGCGCGCACACACACACACACAGATAGAAGTATGCAAGGCACCCCACGTCTCTGTACCGAGACACCGGATCGCTTAGGACCGCCTGACCCATGGCCAACTGCTGTTCCCATGGAACCCTTCTCCACCTCGGCCTTCAAGGTTCTCACTTGAATATTTGCTACTACCACCAAGATCTGCACCCGTGGCGGCTCCACCCAGACTCACGTCCGAGGCTTCCACGCTCACCACGGCGACCCTCCTACTCGCCACCGCCTCCTTGCCTGGATCATGACTTCGCAAGACAGCGACCGATTGTCGTTCACGCAACCGGCCATGCGCTGCTCGCACCACCAAAAAAATAGCCAGCGATCCAGCTTGCGGTGACGGCCCGGTATAGGTCCGACGCTCCAGCGCCATCCATTTTCAGGGCTGGTCAATTCGGCAGGTGAGTTGTTACACACTCCTTAGCGGATGCCGACTTCCATGGCTACCGTCCTGTTGTCTATATAACCACCTTGTGGTATCTTGAGCGATAAGTAGGGCACCTTAATTTGGTAAGCTATCCTAACCCCATCCATACCAACCATTCGGCCCACCCTCCCACAAACGCCTGGATCAATTCCTGTCCTGCCCACCCCAACCCACCCATTCCCGACCATGTTCACGCTCTCAACCCTATGTCCCATGTCCCGTTTCACCGAATCAGTCCCAGATCAGCCCTCACACCCCAACGCCCGACGATCCAACGCCCAGAATCGCTGCGGTCCTCCACCAGAGTTTCCTCGGCTCAAACCCACGCCACAGTTCACCATCTTCGGCCCTATCAAGCACGCCCTGCCCGCCCCACGGCCCAGCATCCGCACCCCAGAACGATCCCACCTCCAACGACCATCATGGGACGGGCCGGTGATGCGACCACTGCTCTTCTGCCTGGTGCTGAACGC
>WEDG01006233.1:0-15081 GCA_017591395.1 Schistocephalus solidus | reverse complement strand
ATAGTATTTTCTGAATTTTCTAGTGTCTGAGGGACCGTTTTGATTTGTTAGTTAATTCATTCTGGGGAATATCTGGACTAATATTGCCGGCAAAGAAAAGGAGACTACAAGGGGCCATTTCTGGCTTATTAGCCGTCACAGCCAGTCATACGCAACTCCAGGTGGTCCACCAACCAAGGATTTAAACCCGTGACCCATTGATCGAGAATATTTACTTTCGTTTTATTGATGAACGCTCACCAATCGCTAACGGCACTCACCTTAAGGCTCCACTCTAGAGCTCCGCCAGCATCTGCACAGCAACTAGTAGTAGAATAGGCAGATGAATATTAAAAGGTGTTCATCGAAGAATGCATATTATTACTTCTGATCTTAACCGGCAAGACAACGAGCCCTTGGCTCAATGGTTAGAGCGTTGGACTTCTGATCGACGGATCCTCGGGTAGTGCACCACCTGGGGTTTAGTATGACTGGCTTACGATGGTTTATAAGCCTGAAATGGCCATTACAGTCACCCTGGTCTTCGCCGGCAATATTCATCTACCTATTTTAAGACAGTTAACATGAGCACGTTGTTCTGCCATAAACATGGAATAAAAATCAGGGGACAAAGCTATTAGCTATCCGTAGGTAATCCTGCAGCGATAGACTTTTGGTTAAGCCACTTTTAAAGTCATTCTTAGTCAATAAAGTGATAGAATTGTGCATTCTTCGTTAACCTCCTATTCATATCCAAAAATGGCAATAAAAATAAACATATGCAACCACAAACCTGACAAATCATATTTCTATGTCCTAGATATTAGTAAGCGAGGTGCACCTACCACTTCTGGACACAATAAATTTTTCAATTAATCTTCATTTTGTGTGTATCAGTTTCTCGGAAAATAAGTACCTATTTTGCATTTAGCTTCAACAGTTTCTGAAAAAGACCATCGCATCAGGGAGTCCGTTCCTGCTCAAAGGACAATCTCAGAAAAAGGCGCTTCAGTTGGACGTCCCTACGGACCAACTTCTTCTGCAATTTAAAAGGGGCTGACTACTGAGATTTTCTGTCCTAGTCACTTCAAAGAAGTCATCGAATTCGAGGGTACAGTCGGTCGCATCTCAATGATGATCTCATGACCTCTACTGTCCCGTCTTCGTTTTGACCCTGGTGTCCACGATGAGTCCGTCCTCTCACACCTCCACTGGTGGGAAACAAACAGTAGCTCTGACTGCTATATTATCTCTCACACGACAAGGAGCGTTCCGAACCCTCATACGTTGTCAGCATCATCACAGATCTATCCCATTGCATCCTAGCTATTAATGTGTAGTGAAGCGGTCTCCTACTAAATTGGCGGCTCGCTGAACTCCGCCTCCAATTTACCGTAGGGTTTTTTACTGCTTTTTCCTGGTTCACCGTTTATTTTAAAGATTGTTGTCTATTGTTTTAAAAATGGCAAATCGTTCTGAATCGGATATGCCTGCCATGTGTTTATTTCTGTGTTAATATGGCTGCCTCCACATAGAGCAGCAATTATCCACTTGTGTTATTTATACACCGCGATTACTAAGTTTTGAAATGGCTGAGGGCTCTCTGGGCCTTAAATATGCAATTTATTTATTATTTATTATTTATTTTATTCACAGCATCCAGTGATGCTGGTGGGTTTTAATGTGAGGTAGGATGTCTGTAATTGAGAGGAAAGTAATTAACCTCAGCTTGTCTGGTTTAATTAGGCAAATAACTAAGCGTCTTGACCATCATCGTAGCCCTCACCTGCATTCGTTCCAAGTGTAGAAAATCCTTCTTAAACTATTGACACTAGGCCTGGACATTATACTCTAAGTGAGATCGAGCAAATGGTCTTAGGCGTTTCTGAATATTTCCTTGTCAGTCTGCACAAAATGTCGTTTTAGCGCAAATAACGCCTGTGTCTCGCGTTTATCTGCTTTTAGAAACTGTGGAGATAAGGAATTTATTAGAACAACGATGTCCTTCTGTTCAACATTTCAAAGTGGCTGCCCATTACGAAGGTATTGGCATGAATCAGTCTTCTCACTGGTCCTTTCTAGCATAAGGTCTTAGGACCACGCACTATCCAACGTTAAAACTAAAGAGCCAGCAACTACTAAGTCAGTTGAGACACTTTTAAAGTGCGTACCTGTCGGCGTCAGATCTGACGGCTCACCACAAGTTAACCTCATCAGCAAACATAATGGCGCTGCAAACCAACTGGTCAACACGGTCTTTGATGTAGACTATAATTACCAACGCCCCTAAGAAGGAGCCTTGAGGAAAAACACTTTGAGCAGGCTTAATGGGTTGACTTTGAGGCATCGATGTACACGGTTTGCAATGTCCCTATAAGTCAATCTGTGATCCATGTCAGCAGCTTTCCTCTTATTCCAATTTCAGATAATTTATAGGAAAAGATGTTTTTGGACGCTGTCTAACGCCGTCTCGAAATCAATGTGGATGACGTCAAAGCTATCATCTTCACCCATTGCACGAGTCCACTGCTCAGTCGAGAGCAATAAAATGGAAAGTCAAGACGGGCTCTATCTGAAGCCATGCTGCAGCTCTGAAAGTAAGTGGCCTTCCTCCAGGAACCATCTTGTCAGCTTCTTGAGTATATTTTTTTCATTATTTTACAGCAAATGCAGGTTAGACCGACGGACCGATAGTTTGTGACAATTTCTCGAGTCCTAACGCTGCATATCAGGGTTTTTCATTTGAATGGCAATCCGTTAATTCAAATGATGAATGGAAAATATGTGCTATTGACTTGGGCACTTCGCTCGCCGATTCACCCAAGCACGTAGCCGGTCTAGTGCCCGGATAAAATTAATCTGCTTCTTCGAGATTTCTACGATAGATGCCGAGCAAAATATAGAATCAAGAACGGGACTGACGTTTAAAGCACCCCTGTTGGCATTCTAGTGAATACTGCGAAAAATGAACTGACGCACAGCCATTTTAACGACTTTTACACCAAACGCATCCGTATGTACTGCGAATTAATTTTTCAGTCTGCTAGGGTATGTCATGATAATTAGTTCTTCTTGCTTGACGGATTAAGGTTTTGACCGAATTCGAATGGTGACAAAATTACTTGAGGTGATCTGGTGGCTCAGTTTTCCTGAATATCTTCCATCATTCATTTTTCTTTTTTTAATGGCCTATTAATTTCTCTTGATAACCAGGCAAGGTGGCTAGTCGTTTTTATACCTTCGCCAGTAAATAACTAATCTGATCTAGTGAAATCATCTTCACTGGAGTGCAACTCATTTTCTGGATTCCATTTGAGCAAACAGTCCCAATTCACAGACCTGAATACGTTCTTCATTGCATTAAAATCTGGCTTCTTTATATTTCGATTGCTTATCATCTCTTCTTGTGTTGAGAATAGAGTAAGGAATCCTACAAGAGCGTATTATTTATACTCTTATAGAGAGTTGCATTGGAATACACTTAAATAAATAAATAAATTGTATATTTAAGGCCCATAGAGCCCCGTCATTTCAAACTTCGTATCGCAGTATAAATAAATACAAAGTGGATAATTGCTGCACTATGCGAGCAGTTATATTAACAGCAGATATGAAAAATATGGTAGGCATATCCGATTCAGAACGATTTGCCATTTTTTAAACAATTGTCAACAATCTTTAACATAAACGGTGAACTAGAAAAGAAGCAGTTAAAAAAACTCCTACGGTTAAATCGGAGGCAGAGTTCAGCGAGCCGCCAATTTAAAAAAAATTAGGAGAAAAACTGCTTCACTAAAAGAAATTAATAGCTAGATGCAATGGGATAGTGCTGTGATGTTGCTGACAACGTATGAGGGGTTCGGAACGCTCCTTGTCGTGTGAGAGATAATATAGCAGTTAGAGCTACTGTTTGTAACCACCAGTGGAGGTGAGAGAGTACGAACTCATTGTGGACACCAGTATCAGAACGAAGATGTTATAGTGGTCCTTCGTTAAGACTAGGTCATAGCAATTGGCTCTCTGTTTCCATCTCCCGATTATTGGAAAACTTCTATTATAATACCAGTTTTAAAATCTGGATCCCGCTCAGACATTCATAACTATCGCGGTGTTCATAAAACGTCCTCTCTTGCTAAACTCTTCGATTAACTAATTGCGAAACAAATCACGGATTTTTGCATAAGCAATCAAATTATCAACTTTTCCCAACACGGCTTCTTACCGGACCGTTCTTGTGAAACCTGCCACATGTCTTTTCTAAATCTACTAACCTCTCTTCGTAATGATCATCTATCTGTAATAGTTATCTATTTTGATCTAAGTAAGGCATTTGATTAAGGGCCTCATAGACGACTTCTAGCTAAACTAGAAGCTATAGGATTTCGTAGTCTTTTTACTGACTTTATTAGATCATACCTAAATGATCGGAAAAAGGTTTTTAGTGGGGTCCTCATACTCAAGTGCTACCCCAATTGTTAGTGGTGTCCTTCAAGGTACCGTTTTAGGTCCTTTGTTGTGCTAACTGTATATAAATGATATTTCTTCGATAGTTAAACATTCTCATTTTTTTATTAATGCTGATGACCTCAAATGCGTGTATTCCTTCTCTAACTCTACAACCGAACGGTGCCTAGAACAAATTCATTCAGACTTAGACGTTTTTTGGCCTGGAGCTCCACATGGCTAATGAAGTTCTCACCTAATAATTGTCGCTACATGAGTTTTGGGCCTTTAAGGCTACCGCATCCTCTTATTTTTGAAGGTTGCCCTATGATTGAATAATTCTCCATCAAGGACTTGGGTTTAAGCTTCACCAATATATTGTATACTTTGAAGGGTTACAGGCATTGCCCTTGATGACCCTATTAATGTAAAGTTATCATTGTATGTGTACAGTCAATATAAAATGGTGTACATTAAAAAATGTTTGAGTCAAAGCATAACATAACTTCAAATGCGTTTTCACAGCCATAGGTGAAACATTGTGGAAGAAAAATTAGAGCCCGAAAAGATTTTTAAAAGGCTGGTTTTAAGTAATCATATTGTGACCGTCATCTTTTGTCAAATATAATGCCATCAAGCCTTCTTTAAAAATCAGTAATGCTGGCAGAGGTAACCATTTCGCTTGGTAACGAGTTCCAAGGTCGTACCACTCGTTGGCTGAACCAAAACTTTCTGAGGTTCAATCGCGTGAGTTCGCTATTAACCTTGTAAGGATGAACATGCAGATGAGTTGTGCAGGCAAAGTCGAAGAAATCATCCGATCTCAGGGAGGAATCATGGCCCCGGATAATCCGGAATGTCCAGAGCAGGCTACACCGTAAGTGCCTGTAGGGAAGAGGAAATAAGTCAAGCTTTTTCAGTCTGTCTTGGTACGCTAAAGTCTGAAGACCGTCAACCATCTTAGTTGCTCTCCGTTACACCTGTTCAACGAGGTCAACATCTTTCTTCATCCACGGTATCCAGGCTGGTATTCCGTAATCTAAATGCGGTCTCACAAAGACGCCGTAGACCGTTCCGAAGAGATCAGAGGGGAATATTTTAAACGCACGTCTGATCCAATGTAGTGTAAATGTTGCCTTCTGGACTGCTTTCGTACAGTGTTCTGAGGGCATCAAATTCGCAGTTGTCCACATGCCCAGATCTTTGTATGTTTCTTCCTCTTTTAATGCAGTGCCATAAATAAAGTACTGGTGTCTCAGAGATACTTTTCGACCGGCGCTTATGTGAAGGATCACGCCCTTGGATACATTAAACTTAAGAATCCACCTAGCCGACCAGGCACTTAGTTTGTCGATATTCGATTGTAATCCTTTTGCGTCATCAGCGCAGCTGACTTCAGTCCATATTTTAATGTCATCTGCAAACATGACAGCTTCACAATCTAGGTCATTGAGACAGTCGTTCACGTAGATTAGGAAGAGTAGGTGGCCCAAAACAGAACCCTGTGGAACACCACTTTTTGCTTTTGCGCATTCTGAGCTAGAGTTTCCAACAACAACTCTCTGTACTCTGAAAGACAAGAAACTCTTGATCAAATTGAAAAGTTTTCCTTGGATTCCTACGTTCCAAATCTTCTGTAAAAGAAGCCCGTGTTGTTCACTATCAAAGATCTTTTAGAAGTCAAAAAACACAACATCTACTTCATGACCCTTATCTGTGGCCTTTGTCCATTTCTCGTGCCACTGAAGGGCACTCGTGAGACAGGAACGTCCTGGACGGAAGCCGTGTTGGGCATCGCATAGGATTTGGTTATTTTCCAGATAGCGCATTAAATGCCTCTTGATAATATGCTCCATTATTTTACACGCTATGCAAGTTAAACTGACAGGGCGGTAATTTTCACAGTCGAGTCGTGAACCTCTTTTATAGATCAGGGCGATGAATGCACACTTCCATTCTTCAGAGAGTTTGCTTTCTTCAAAGGACTTTTGGAATATGATGGACAGTGGTACACACAGTTCGTTAGCAAGTTCTCTAAGTGCTAATGCAGGAATTCTATCCGGCCCAGGCGACTTGGCAGGCTTTATACGGAGTAATTTGGTTTTAACTACGGTCGGTGAAAAGTCTAGGTCTAGATCCTCTGTTGTGGATGAGGAGGAGAGGGAGGAGTAAGGGAAAGAGGGTACACATTGGTTGACAAACTGGTTGAATAGCAGCAAAATTATTAGGCTCTCTGGTGAAGACGGTCTGGAAGAATTTGGAATGAAAGGATGCTTTAACCTGGTCGTCGGTCTCCAGTTTTCCGTCTGCAGACCTAAGGGCAGGAATCATTTCCTGAATTCTCTTTGTACTCCGTATGTAGCCATATAGCATTTTGGGGTGTTCCAACGATTTTTGCAGTATGTTTAGTTCAACCTTCCTCCGCAGCTTAGTAGCCTCACATTTACAAACGCTGCGTTGCTGCTTACATCCCCGTAAGTGAGCATCGGAGCCGATTTGTCTGTAACGCCTCCAGAAGCGATTTCGTTTTTTTGAAAGAGACCTGCAAGTTTGAGTTTATCCACTTTGGGCGGTTTGTGGTTGTCTTTCTCCTGAGAGGACAGTTGAGGTAAACAATCTTTTTCAATAACGAACTCAATGTCGTCCAATCTTTATTGGTTTCACCATGTAGTTCTGTTTCCCAGGATATCTCTGACAGGTGTCTTCTCATAAGTGAGTAGTCCCCTTCCTAATGTTTCTGTACCCAAGTATCGGGTAAATTTGGGTTTGGAAAAACAGTGAGTACTCGAAGTACATCGTAATGCGATCACTTGACTCTAATGGCGGTCAATCGTGTAGGTCTAGCGCATTTTCCTCATCCCGGGTAAAAATCAGGTCAAGACAGTTTGATTGTTGTCCTTCTCTCGTCCGTGTTCCAAAGGTGACGTACTGAGAAAGAAGTTTGTCTGTTGCCCATTGTAGTAGTTTATCGTTGAAGTTATCTGGCATTCCCTGCGCAGTCCATGTTTTCCAGTCAATATCAGGAGCGTTAAAATCCCCAACAATGAGGACACATTTCTTCTCGTTGGCTTTGTAGAGTTCCGTTATGAGAATGAGATCCTGATCGGAAGTCTGATAAGGCGAACGGTACACAACCGATATCGTCAGTGGTCTGGAATACTTAGCAGATATAGTTATACTTAAGACTTCCACATCGCGTAATGGAATATATATGTCAGCCATTGCGGTCAGCATGAGAGTGACATAAACTATGACTCCTCCTCCTCGACTTGGTCTATCTCTCCTGAAGTGCTGATATCCTCTGAGTGATATGTAGGAATCAGTAATTTTTTCAGTGAGCCACGTCTGTGTGAAAGCCATAACGTCTGGTTTAATTTCGGAAACTTAAGTGACCTCTTGAAACTATATTTTTGCTACCTCGAGTCGCCCATGAACTATACTGTCTCCTTATATCACCAGTCATCCAAACAGTGTCATTCGGACGTTCACATTCGGTGGTCCACAGTCTAAAATGCTACCGTTTCTTTGGATACTAACCATCATCAGAATTCAATTCTGGATCCTAAAATGCTGAGGACTTAAGTGCATTGACGCATTTTCGTGAGATTTTGTTTCATACGCCTAAGTGATCAAGAATGAATCACGTCGACGTTTCATTATCTCATTCTGAAATGCTACTACCGTTTTACCCTTCTCTAATACCTGACCATTTTTTCCTAAGCATTTTTTCTCCTATTTTCTATTCAAAAATGAAGGCTTATTGAACTCTGCTTCCATTTTTATGGTAGGAGTTTTTTTTCACTGCCTATTTTTTTCTAGTTCACCATTAATTTTAAAACATGGCTAACTGTTGACATAGCAGGACAAGTTATGTATTTGTACATTTTATCTGCACACATTTTCATAACTTTATTTCGTTAATAATGGTTGCTTAGACAGTGCCTTGCCGGTGCTTACCAAATATAAATTCTTAATTCTTATTTCGTCAACAACGTTTCTAAGGTCGTCCAGCTTGTTGAACAGGCTTTGATGCATTTGCGGGGATAACTTTCAATGATCGATTCGTTGGGGAGACCCAGCCTTCATTGTTACAGGTTTTAGCCACAGGAAGGACACATTTATCTGGCTTATTTGACCGTCATTGATTTTCAGCCATTTCTCTCCTCTGCCAATTCTCTCCATCAATTCTTTCCGCAGTTACCTCATTTTCAGCCGCTCCCTCGGTTCGTAGTCCGGCTGAAAAAACACTTGTTTGTGTGATCCCCGTAAGGTCCTTCTAACAGAATTGCTGCCTGTGTTTCATTTTCTAATAATAATGGTTGCTTAGACAGTGCCTTGCCGGTGCTAACCAAATATAAATTCTTAATTCTAATTTCGTCAACAACGTTTCTAAGGTCGTCCAGCTTGTTTAGAATTTAGAATTTACATTTGGTAAGCACCGGGAAGGCACTGTCTAAGCAAACATTAGTAACGAAATAAAGTTATGACAAGTTGTGCAGATAAAATGTACAAATACATAATTTGTCTTGCTATGTCAACAGTTAGCAATGTTTAAAAATTAGTGGTGAACTAGAAACAAATAGGCAGTGAAAAAAAACTCCTACCATAAAAATTGAGGCAGAGTTCAATAGGCCTTCATTTTTGAATAGAAGGTAGGAGAAAAAACTGCTTAGCAAAAAATGGTCAGGTGGTAGAGTAGGGTAGGGTAATACTGAAGTAGCAGTTCATAATGAGATATTGAAACGTTGAAGTGATTCGTTCTTGATAACTTTGGCGTATGAAACAAAATCTCACGAAAATGCGTCAATGAACTTAAGTCTTCAGCATCTTAGGATCCATAATTGAATTCTGATGATGGTTAGTATCTTAAGAAACGGTAGCATATTAGACTGTGGACCACCGAATGACGTCATCGTTTGGAGTACTGGTGATATAAGGAGATATCATAGTTCATGGGCGACTCGAGGTAGTGAAAATATAGTTTCAAGAGGGTCACTTAAATTCCCGATGGTCCTTTCTCCGATTCATGGGGAAAGCTACAAGGAAAAGATGAGGAAAATAAAAGGTTAATAGAATAGAACAGGCTTTGTACATTTGCGGAGATGACTTTCAATGATCGATTCGTTAGGGGAGACCCAGCCTTCATTGTTCAGATTTTAGCCACAGGAAGGACAAATTTATCTGGACTATTTGACCGTCTTTGATTTTCAGCCATTTCTCTCCTCTGCTAATTCTCTCCATCAATTCTTTCCGCAGTTACCTCATTTTCAGCCGCTCCCTCGGTTCGTAGTCCGGCTGAAAAAAAACACTTGTTTGTGCGATCCCCGTAAGGTCCTTCTTCCTTCTAACAGAATTGCTGCCTGTGTTTCATTTTCTAAAATAATTTTTAGAGGCCTTGGGCATATTCTCATGTCGCGACTGGGTCTGTTTTGCATAGTCGGAAAGCTTTCTGCACGGTGTAAATTTTCCCTTTCTTCAGGACTGCACTAGCATGTTCATGAAGAAGATCTAGATCGTGTGTCACTCGTTCCTTCGAAATGCAGGACGTGGATTCTGGGACACCCCTTATTACGATATTTCGTTTTACGATTTATGGGCGAGGTCCTAATTTGCCTGCCCTCGCTAGGGTGGGAGTTCACAGAGGTGGCGTTACTCGTGGATGCTGGCACTTCAACATGAGAGTGATTTTTGTCCGATGCTGGGATTCTGGGACTTACATTTTTGGGTGATATATTACCTTTGTCTTCTGAAACTCGTTTCTTTATTTTCTGGGATCCCTGCCGGTTGCCCTCTTTTCTTACTGGATACTGTTTAACAGCTACAACGAGCTCTGTAGACGTAGCGTCATCTTCCTTGTTGGATGTTATGGCTACGAAAGCTGGGCCTGCGTATGTGCATTTGTCTCCCTCATGTTCCATCGGTAGGGACTACTTCTTTTCGGGCAAATTATGAGGAAGTTTCTTTAACTTCTCTATCTCCATCTTCAGCCCCTGCATATCCTTTTCAATCTCCGAAATTTTTTGAAGAAGTTTAAAGCATGTCGCACACGCTTCATCCTCGTAATTGACATCCAAAAAACTTACTAAACTCTTGGTCCGTTTGGCGGGAGGTGATTTTAAGGAAACATATCCGGAAATGAGATCATTTGTATTATGATTTATGTTTATTCCATCATTAAAAATTAGGTCAGCGACTTTGTCATGCGGCGATAGCTCAGTGGTATCACCGTCGTTCCCCGCACGCTGGTGCCCCGGTGCGAACCTCGGCAATGCCACGTATTTTACACGATTCCCGAAGGGTTTATTTTTGACTTCCATGATAGATCGCAAAAACGATAAAGGGTGTTAAAAATATGGGACATAGGTTTAAGCGGGAGCAACTTTATGAATAAAATATCGAAATGACTCGGCCCTCTTTTGACTGGAAGATTTCGTGGGGTTGCTGGCGAGAAAAGCACAGGAGGAGGATATCGAGCGTATCAGCTGTTTTGCTGCAGTAGTCTTGTGAGGATGAAGAGTATGTCGAAAAGAATCCAACGCTTGATAAAAAATGTCCGCAATAGTGACAAGTAGACTGAAATCTCGAAAGTAGTAAATTTCTCGAAGGTCGAATTTTTAAACCGAATTCGAAGGACGCGGTTATGTTTCGCCTCATGCCGATAGAGTTATGACCAAAGCTGCTCAGATTTGCAGTTTTATTTCTTATAATTTCTACCTTCCTGAAATTAAATTAAGACTTTATCGTATGTTTGTGCTTCCCAATTATTGAATTTTTGCTGTCATTTCTTCGGTTATAATGAACGAATCTAAACCGTTCAAAAATTAAAAATGCCCAAAAGACATTTCACAAAAACTCCTATTTCCGACTCTATCAACTACTTCCTACTCAACAAGATGACAGCTAACGAAGCTCAAATGCTTTGGGTCAGGAGACTTGAAAGCAGGCTTTTGTCTCCTTTTTCGACTAAATAATAGTTCAACTCTCCCCAAGCTTTCTGTCATTACCCCCTGCTAGTCTTCCTTATAACCCAAGAAATTCTGCACTAATTATACCTCCCCTGCATCCTCCACGTGTAAACGCTCTCTTCTTTGCTTCTAGGTATAGTTTTCTTTGGAATAACTTGCCAATTGAAATAAGGTCGTTAACTAGTCTATCTGCATTCAAGCGAAGACTGCACATTTATCTTAACACTGATTCTATTAACCTTTTTTTATTTTCCTCATCTTTTTCCCCAGTAGCTTTTCCCCATGACTCGGAGAAAGGACCATCGGGAATTTGATTAACCCTCTTGAAACTATATTTTACGCTACCTCGAGACGCCCATGAACTATAATGTCTCCTTATATCACCCGTCCTCCAAACGATGACGTCATTCGGACGTACAAATTCGGTGGTTCACAGTCTTAAAATGCTGCGGTTTCTTTTGGATACTAACCATCATCAGAATTCAATTCTGGATCCTGTGATGCTGAGGACTTAAGTTCATTTACGCATTTTTCGTGAGATTCTGTTTCATACGCCTAAGTGATCAAGAACGAATCACCTCGACGTTTCATTATCTCATTCTGAAATGCTACTGCAGTATTACCCTATTCTACCACCTGACTGTTTTTCCTAAGCAGTTTTTTCTCCTACCTTCTATTCGAAAATGAAGACCTATTGAACTCTGCCTCCATTTTTCATGGTAGGAGTTTTTTTCACTGCCTATTTTTTTCTAGTTCACCATTAATTTTAAAACATTGCTAACTGTTGACATAGCAGGACAAGTTTATGAATTTGTACATTTTATCTGCACACATTGTCATAACTTTATTTCGTTACTAATGTTTGCATAGACAGTACCTTCCGGTGCTAACCAAATATAAATTCTAAACCATCATCGTTTCTCATTACAGGAATTGGGTTCCTGTTTCGTGTGCTTTTTTTCTTACATAGCTGTAGAGCAATTTGGGATTGTGAACTGCTCGCTGGAGCAAATCCCTCTCGTAATCCCGTCGGCTGTTGAAGATTAAGCTTTTTAACCTTGTTCCTTTGCGTTTTGTATGTTTGCAAGGCTAAATTTTCATTGGATCGGCAAAATTTCTTCCAAAGCCTTCCTTTCCTGTTAATCTCTCGTTTCAGTTCCCTTGTTAGCCACTGTGGTCTGTTAGATATCCTAAGTTTTGATGGCGGACAGTGGCATTTTTATTAGGTTCAACAACCACTCCTTAAATAAATTCCAGTGCTCAGAGACATTCCCGACAAGAAAAGATCCCAGTCCATTCGTGATGCCTCAGCTCTCATCTTGCAAAAGTCTCCCCGCCATAGATTGGGCCTGGTTTCATTCATTGCAGGTGGCACCGAATATAAACCATACTCCCATGAAAGTACTGCATGATCATTTCGACCAAGTGGAGGTAGGTAGTGAACCTCGTTTATACTGTCAGGATCTTTAGTGAAGACGAGATCTAAACAACTAGCCTGTTGTCCTCCACGCGCTCTTGTTGGAAAAAATACATGTTGTGTGAGAAGAGCTTCAAGTGTTGACTTAAGCAGACGGTGATCGAAGGACAACTTTGAGCACTGCGCCAGCAGATCGTTCCATCGAATGCTGGGTGCATTAAAGTCCCCCATTAGAACAACATCAGGTCGAATACCAATCTCCTTTATGTTCTCCAACAAACAAGTATCAGCGTCAGTGTCTGTCCCCGGTGGTCTGTAGAGAGTCATTACTTCAAGGGACTGCGATCCCCGCGTCTTTATTTTCAGCCAAATAGCCTCAATACCATTGTTAATCTTCTCTGTCATTTCACACACTGTGAAATTGCTTTTAACATACATCGCAACTCCTCCACCCTGGCGGTGAGTGAAGTCTCTCCTGAACAACTGGTACCCGGATAAGACCGTTCTACGGACGCGCATGTTTATATAACCTACCAGGAACACGTGGTTAGAACGTTCTACAGTCTTACTGATCGCTAAACAAGTGGAAATTGATAAGGGGCAAGAAAATTTCAACGGTAAGGAACTTTCAATGATGTAAAACAGCCGTCATATTGTATTTGATAATATAGTGTTGATAAGGTTTGCTCTAGCTTTATGAAATGACTAGTCCTTGCAGGTTTATTTGAGGTAAATACCCTCAATCTGTAAGGAGTTTTGCTGAAATAATTGCTAGTGTGACTCACTACTGTTATAAAATTTCGGTGTCTGCTAAGTCAATTCCTGGATATGATAAAAATAAAAAAGAGGGCATCCAGTTATTAGTTAGTGTCAATTACAGCATGCCCTGCGTTAGTTCCTGAAGGTTCTGCACAGTAGATTATTGGGAGAGCCTGCGGCTCAGAGAAGTTTATGTCCAGCGGAGCGATTGAGAATTGCAACTGAAAGCTGTAACTGTCTGAAGGGATCAAGACAGATGAGTGCAATTTATAAAGCGCTGCAGTCATTCAACAGCACAGACAGAAATCGTCTAGGAGTCAGGCTTGTTCTCCGTCGAAATTACGCAGAACATATATGATACCAAAAACACAAAAAAGTTATGCAACTAACAGGAGGGAGACACAAAAATAAAGTTTGTAATAAGTTTTAAAATCAAATTCTTTAACAAACATTAAAATTATGTTTAAAAATAAAAGATGCTATAGGAAAAAACATTTGAAAATGTGAAATGTAGCACACATCTTTTGATTTCCAATGATCTAGGTAACCCTCTAAGGTTTAGGGAAAAGATTAATCCAAAGGAAGGTATATTTGGATGTCAGAAATGGGCGTTTTAACGTAGAGCAAAGTGGTGGCTGACTAACCAAAAAGGAATTACGCGTGATATAAGACTGATTCAAAGGAGATTGACAGCGCACAAGAGGTGCTTTATCAATAAAATATTTATATTGGATTGAAAACAAGTACATGAATGGTTAAAGCGAGCGTTTATGCCAAACAAAAATCGAAGGCTACCCTGCCAACACGTTGCCGCATATAAAGGTTATGGTCAGGCGTGGCCAGATGCGATCAAGGCCACGCCTACTTCTAAGAAGTTTTAAGGAAGCGTTTTCAAGTTTTCTAAACCATTATAACTTAATGTTCACCAAATGCCATCTAACACTATAAGAAATGCTGGATCCCGCACTAGGAAAAGCTTCGAGTTTAAACCCTCTGCACATTTTTTCGATTTGGTGTGGTCACTGGCATTCAGTCCTTGAGAAAAACAGTAATATTAGAGGGACAAACGTTCGATAAAATAGTCAGCTTCCCTTTCCGGAAAGGAAAAATACTGTGGTACGAACCGGCATCTCTGCACAGCAGGAGGTTTTAACGTAAGCTTACTTTTAAAACTACGACCTAGGTTCATTATGGTTGGGATTCTGAGGGTCGGTTATTTTTAAAGATTACAGAGCTCAAATAAGCCTAAACAGGAGGCCAAAAACACATCAAGTGCACTTTGAATATGAACAATTCATCAGGTTAATTGAATTATTTTCCACCAGCATTCTGTAACTAGTGTTACTTTTCCAGATTATTAATTTGCGACGTCCTTTGGGAATATAAATATACACATTTAAGGTCATCAGCATACATGAACATTTTGCGAATTTCTGATATCTGCCGAAATATCATTGATGTAAAGGAGAAATTGTAGTGGAATTAGAACCATTTCTTGGAAAGTAAGCACTATTATCG